>RBNI01002301.1:0-18925 GCA_003990745.1 Jimgerdemannia flammicorona | reverse complement strand
GCCCCCCGACCCCCCCTGACGACTGGGGCCTCACCCCGCTACCCGCCAAAAGAAGCCGAGAGTGTCACCTACCACCTAACCGCACCGCACCAATCAAAAGGCCCCACCGAAGTAGCACCCGCCCCAGCCCCGACGACTGCCCCCAGCCTAGCACCCTACTGGTCCACCGTTATCGCCCTTCCTTCTATCTGTGACGGCCATCTCCCCTCCCATCCCGACTCCACCTGAAAAGCAGTCACCTACGCCAGCGCCGTGCTCGCCGGGAAGTTCGCCAAAGCTCAGAGGGCCCCACCACAGACACCGAATAACCTGCAGGTAACCTACACTGGCACTTGATGCCCAAGGTCGGCCAACACCCTACGTAGCCCGTGACACACCAGAGATGACACCTTGTTGACGACGGCAAAAGGAAGAAAGCGCCGCACCAAAATGGGTACACTCCAGACGTAGCCAGAGGCACCAGAAACCGCGAAAAAGTGAAGAAGACACCAATTGGACACCGATAAAGGGGCAACTCATCACCATTGCTCTCCTCCCACCATGCCCATGCAGGCACAGCAAACCAACCCGAGGTAGAGGGGGTAATAATAGGGGAAAGGGGACTCGGAAGGTTGCCTACCAAACCTTGTGACCGGTAAGGTAGCGAAGAAAGGAGACTGGCAAATTTCTTTTTCTTTCTTAAATTACCATCAGTAGTAACAAAACTAAGTCTTTTGATATAATTTCCTTTTAAAGAATAAGAAGTAATAATTATTAATTTACTTAGTAAATTCTTTTTTAAAGCTAATAATAACTCTTTTGCAATCAAAAGAAAGAGCAAATGATTATAAAAAGTAGACTGATTACTATAATAAAGAATATTGTTATTAGATATTTGCTTTTTTATTAATTCTCTATTAGCTAAATATATAGTATTATTTTTTTCTTTAAGATTATCAAGATCAATCACAAAATATTCTTATTATTTTTATTAGCTAGTATATGTATATTTACTTATATATTATTAATTAACTTATATTTATAAAGAATGATTTTTACTTTACTTTAAATCTTTTTAAAATACTCAGAAAATATTTCTTTTTTTCTCTTACTTTTTTTTTTTTTTTTTTTTTTTTTTTTTTTTTTTTTTTTTTTTTTTTTTTTTTTTTTTTTTTTTTTTTATTTTTTTTTTATTTTTTTATTATTTTTATTTATTTATTTTCTTCTACTTCTTATAACAAAAAATATTTACTAATGTGTAAATAATTATCTTAGTCATAAATTACTTATATATATATATATATATATATATTACTTTTGCTTATTCTTTGATAAAATAGTAGAGATAATTAATTTTATTTTGATTATTCATATTTTTACAACTTCTATAATATAAATAATTTTATTTATTAAAAGTGTAGATTAAATTGAGTTTAGATAAGTAATATCTTTGAATTTGTTTTAGAAAAATGAATAAATATTATAATAAAGATATTCTTAGTATTTTAATTCTATAGAAAGAAATACTAGTACTAGAAATAATAAGACTTTAATTTTTTTTATAATTTTTAAAGTCTTGAATTTACTATTTTTTAATGAAAATTCTTAAAATATATATATTACTTATAACTTTTTGAGTTTTATTTTATTTTATTTTATTTTATTTTTTTTATAGTTACTCAGACTTCTCTCTTTATTAAAATACTTATCTACTCTCTATATATATACTGTACTTATCTCACCCCTATCTGATTCCCCTAGAGGGTCCTTCTTCTCCCCCCCCCATACTCTCTTGATAAAAGACTGCTATACTATTTACTATTACTATCCACCCACTACTCTACTCATAAATTCCTTCTATCAGATAGTGCTGTCACCTACTCTAGGAATTCCAACCAACCCACCACTCTATCAACAGATCTCCTCTCACCTTAACAACTTCTTCTGTAAACTCATCTATTGCCTCTCCTCAAATACAAAGAGCTAATGTCTAGTCAGCCCTATCTATACTACTAAAACCCACCCTACAGTGAGCTATCCATTACTCACACCACCCACTAGCCTAGATTTCAAATCCTCCTAGTGCTCTCACTCTCCATCTAGTCTCTTCTTCATATTCAGTTAGTTCTCTACCACTATTCAAAAGTCTCTCAGAATCTTTTTTTTTTTTATAGTTACTTGGACTTTGCCATTTATTCCCAGTCTATTAATAAGTTTACAGTATCACCTCCCACTACCCAATATCCATAGGGGGGCCTCTCTCCACATCATCACAAATAAAGACCACCTTCTCACCTACTACTCCAACCCTCTCCCCACTCTGCCTATAGATTTTCTCCACCAAGTAATACCTTCAACTATTCTGCAACTCCCAACCAAGCCACCAGCCTGTCAGGGTGTCTTCTATAAGTTTATACCAATACAACAGCCAGTCTCCCAAGCCCAGTCTCCTCTCATTCTCAAAAACAAATAACCAGTAGCTGGCCAGCCCCACTCAAATTGCCATAATTCAGCCTAAGATAAACCACTTCTTCTTCATCCCCCCTATTAGTCTATCTCTCAAATTCTCCCACCAACCCCATGTGCCATCTCTCCTACACACTACCCCTAAACAATCTCTAACAGCCTACCAAAAGTCACTAAGTACCTCATACTCTCCTAGCCAATATTCAGATATTTGCACATATTCCTCTTTCTATCCTACATTGTGGTACTTCTTATAGTCAAAGCAACTTTCCTTGATAAGGTGACTCAAGTGGAAGTTGAGCATTATATTTCTCCTCAGTATATATATCACCAGACCACCTAGTACTTTAGTGGCATCCACCTCCTCACCTCAGTACTCTAGGTCCAAATACTATATCAGTTCCACTCTTCTCTGATACCTACTCCCTGCTATGTATCCGCTAAGCCACAGATCCTGGTCTGGTCTCCTTTAGCATTCAATCTCATCACTAATATCAAACTCAATTAAGAGAATGCCTCCCAGCAACACTCAGTCCCATCTTCATATTGCCAGATCTCAAGCTATCTCTCCTTCATTTCCCTGCTAATGAATTCCAATATAGTGTACTCCCTCTGCTACCCTCCACCAGAAGCCTTTGTATCACAATTGTGTAGTGTTCTGAAGCCCAACCAATGATAGGAGATCTCTTGTTGAGCCTCTTGGTGAGAACTTCATCTTCCAGATCTTCTGCAATAGGGAGACCCAACTACTCTCTCTCAACTCCACTGCTCTCTTTAACCACCATGCTCTCAAGCAGTATAGTTTTTTTTTGGAAAGTCAACCAGCTCAAGTCTGCCTCTTGCCACTAGTAAGGATAAGACCTCCCAACTGATCTAACTCCTTTTTTCAGCCCAGATCTACCCCTTGGCCAACTTCATCAATATCTTTACTACCCAGACTGAGAAGTCCAGATAATAAGTCAGATACTACAACTTTGGTAGTCAATAGACATTCAAAATCAAGACATGCCCTGCTAGAGATAAGTGGTGACCCCCCCAACTCCACAGGGCCTTCCTCTAGATTCCAACCCTCTGCTCTCACCAAAGTTTGGGTAGGACTGACCCATATACTGACAAATAAATACCCAAGTACTATACTATCTCACCAGTAGGGACAATTGTTTCAATAATGTCCCCTCCCACTATGCCATTGTTTAACACTATAGTTTTATACTTATACTAATTAAGTTTAGCCCCAGAGTTCTCCTCATACTATTTCACTGTCTCTTTGAGCTCCTCAACATCAGCAATTGATCCTAGGCCAACCACCATGTCATCTGTAAAGGCCCCAACTTTCCACCCAATTCCAAAGATAGAGAGCCCTACTATCTTCTGCCTGATAGAGGTTCTAGAAAAAGAGCATATAGAATGGGGGACAGTGGGTCTCTCTGGGGCATATCTCTATCTAGAGAAATGACACCCCTCTATGTCTATTATACATGAGCACAGCCCTACTCTCTTCCAGTAGGCTGATTATTGCTAACCGGAACTAGTATGGTACCTTAGTCCTATCTAACACTTTCACCAGCCAGACTCACTGCATCTGGTCATAAGTCTTCTTCTGGTCTAAGAAGACCAGTCACCCATTTAGTCTACAAGCTCGCACTCCTTCAATAACTCCATGCATCTAGGCTGTACCATCTCTAATAAGCTGGTCTCCTACAAAGCTCCTCTGCTCAATACTCAAGACTTGCTGGGCCACCTTCTGTAGTCTTATGACTATCACCTTAGTCACCAACTTTCTGTTTATATCCAGTAGCATAATTGGTTACCAGTTCTTCCAGTCCTCTTGCCTTCCTTTGTTCTTGTAAAGTAATATTACCAGCCCCAGATCCTGCTCCCCCACCCATCTCCCTATCTGTAGTATAAAATCACACAATGTCATCATCTCACTCAGTACTCCTGGAACCCCCACTATCTTCTTCCAGAAGTCCCAAGGCAGACCATTCTCCCCAGGTGCCATACCTAGTATTATTGTAGTAAGAACCTAGTAGATCTCTTCCTCTTGTACTGATAACACTAAGTTACTCAGCCTGTCTACTTGTGGGGAGTACTAATTCTCCAATATCCAATCAATAGTAGTAGCATCAGCTCCACCCTCCTCCTCACTCAATAATTCACTCCATTACTCCTTTAATGATCCAAGAATGTCTTATATACTATATACCAGTATACCATCAGAGTTAAGCACTCCCTCCCACCTTTACTGTACCTTTCTTGCCTGAAGTACCCTTATGAGATACTTTAAGAGCTTCTTCCCTTCCTTCAAACTCTGCCAACAAAGATATATTACCAAACTCTGCACTCTTGCCTCTTCCTCTTCTTGCAGCACCTGTTGTAATTCTCTAACCTCCATTTTTGCCCTCATTAATCTCCAATTCTCTTTCCCCTCTAATGTCACTAGCCTTGTCTAATCCTCTAAAAGTCTAGTCAGTCTAACAGAAGCCTATTGCACTCATCACCTCCTCTGCCTCCCAGCCTCCTTGCCAGTCTCACTCTAGTAGACCCTGGCTATCTCTTTCATCCTCATCTACTGAATACCAACTGGGGCACCCTCTTGCCTCTAGCTCTGTAAGCGCACAACCTCCAAGCCACAGAAATCACACATCACCCTCTGAACAAACTACTGAAATCACACACGATCTCCGAACAAATCTGGAAATCACCTGCAAGATCACGAAGCTGAGTCAAACAGAAGTCACAGCATACAAAGCTGAGTCAATACCAAGTCACGGAACACAAGGTTCACACAAACAGAATCTTACCAATCAAGAACAGATGCATATATACTGAGTCCCAAGACACGTTGAATAAGAACCAAAACAAATAACAACTACAACTTCCAAACACACAAATATGACCACCAAGATCTATAACTGTATCCATGCTGACATTTGGAATGCCATTGTCAACCAAGCCACACCCCCTCTGCCCCTCATGAATATCTATAGCTGAGCACCCCTCTACTTTGTGGAAGCCTAATGGAATGCTCTGAACATGCTTAACGAGGCCCACCGGATTGGACAAATCTCAAGCTACTACCAGATCAGCCACCTCCTGGAAGACATGGTTGAATATCACCATGACACAGACATTACCCAGATGTCTCAACACCAGAAGCTCATTACCTGCAAACACCGAGAACTCTTCTATGAGTACAGCACCTTTATTCTCTATCTCTGAGTTACTACCAGTGAAATGGTTGCTACCCTGTCCTACATATGGCCAAATCGATGACATGATACAAGAACTCAACCACAAGTATCTCGAGTATGTTGAAACCACAGACAGAACCTTCCTGCACCCCGATGACCACATCCTGCGAATGCCCCAAGTTGGATATGCTATGAAGGACATCTATGATACATATAATCCGATTTAATGAAGATGAAGCAGAAGACAATGATCCCTCTGATGCTGACATGACCTCAAGCCAAGGATCTCTACCAACCCTGATTACACTGCCAACCTTGCCAATGAACTTACAATAGTTCATAACTACATATGAGACTTATTGAGACAATGACCACTGGCACGAATACTAACCTGCATTCACCCCTGATTATTTCAACTATAATGAAGAGACCAGAGAACACAACTTGTACCTTCAGACAACTCTCGAAGTCGAACCAATGACTCCACCACCCAAGTATGAGCAACATGAACCACAGCCGCCAGCTTACTACAACCCTGTGACTCATAGTACTGTAACCTATAGAAGGTATGCAGACAGTGAATCTGATGAAAGCAAAAACAATGCACCACTTCTTCGCCCACCAACACCTTATCCAGCATATGAGACAGATGATGCTATCTTGTGGGACAGAGATGAAGTTCCAATGTATTACTACCTCAGCGAACAAGGAGAAGTAATCCGCGAACCACTTTTCCTAGATGACTACTTCATCAGAGATGAAGCAATCAATGGTAATATCATCAAAGACTATCCAGACAGTGCTTAAAACCATAAATAGGTTAGCAGTTATAGTATAATTAGATTAGCCTTATACAATGTGACTGTGAACTGACTCAGCAGTCAGATGATCTCTTGATATGTCAGATCACTCTTGTACTACATGACTGTATTCCGACTCAGCAAAGTACTTAGTGCTACATCCATATCTAGTATAGTCCAGATAGCCCCTCACTAGTATAAATACCCCCTCCCCCAGACCTCAGAATCTCAGACCTGAACAATCTGAACACAACTTCTGAGCACTTCCCCACAATATCCCCTCACACAACTACTCCTAGTGTAGCAATATCATGAATAGTAAATAAATCTATTTAATAACCCACAAACCACTCTTAAGTAAATCCACTCCCCATTAGGTCCCACTCCTAACCCCATCATGAAATTTCCTAATTGGGTATTGTCTGCAGCGATATGCCAATTCAACTAAGCTGGTCTTAGTTTCTTGAACTTCCTGAAATATGGAAAACCCTGAACATCCAGAACTAGTCTGAAAAAGGACTTTGGTTGAGACATCAACCTGATCTTGAAATCAATAAGCGTAGAGGATGTACTCCATATGAAATTGATCTTGACCATAAGAAAACGGTCTTCCAGAATATCCAGAACTTCCAGAAAACTCTTCCAGAACTATGTAACAGTTACCCTAAAAAGCAACCCTCTTACAAGCTCTCTACTCTCAGTTAAATGTCTTCAGCCTACTCATCCCACCAGATTCTATCATCTAATAAAGAGGAATTGAGACACCAATGTCTAGACCTATTCCCACTCCCTCCAAAATACCCCTATCCTAACAGCCCCCAATGATCTGACTATAGACACTATTCCACCTCTAGCAACTTTCAAACATCCAAGCCCCAACAGCTAGCTGTCAAAATCCAGTCAATCCTCATCTCCAGGCCTCCTGCCCAATGTGTATATATCCTCCTATCTCCCCAACTCTCCCTATCAGTATCTACCAGAGCACTTAGCCTTTCTACTTCCTCCTATGCTACCAGCCCTCCACTCTTACTCTCAGCTTCCCATCCTCCATCTGTTCTATCCATCAGTATATCCCAGACCATATTGAAGTCTCTATCAAGTATATCTACCCCAGTCTCTGTAAGGACTCCACTCTCCTGGAAACTCTTCACCCAATCCACATGCTCCTCTTATACAGTGGGGTAGTAATAGGAGTCCACTGTGACTGACTCTCAACTTATATATATTCACTCTCCCCAGACCAATCTATCCCCCCAGCTCCTCATATCCTGTATCTCCCCTCTGCCTTTTCAGACCAGAATCCCAACCTTGCCCTTCCAAACTGTCTCACCTCTTCATTTCTTCATCCATTCCAGCCTATCCAAATCATCCTTACACCTGATATCCTGCAAGAGAAAAAGATTGGCCTCCAATCTCTTCAGCCAAGTAAAAATGTTCCTATATTGAAAAGTGCCCCACAACTCATTTATGTTCAAAGAAAAAATGTTAGTTATATTATTCATAATGAAATATAGTGTGTTATCAAGTCTATCTCTACTGCTCTATGTTCATCTCTTTCTGTACCATGTTCAGATTATGTTCTGCAGTCACCTCCTCCTCTTTAGCCCTCTGAGCCTCCAATCCAGCCAATAGCTCATTCATCTCCCCATCTATCTTCTCTTCAAACTCCTCCTAGTACTCCAGACAGGCCTCCTATCAGAGCTACAATTCATGATGCTTGTTCCAGTAGTATTTAGCCCTCTCACCAGTAACATCTGCCAGCTCTACCTCCCACTCCTTATCCATCTCATACCCTTCCTCCTCTAGATATACTGCAAGGATTTCTACCTTCAATGCCATCATCACTCCATCCCTCTGTAGGATCTGTATCCAATACTCATCACTTATTACTCTCAGATCCACCTCTCCCAACTCTTCAGCTATCAGGTTATTCATTATCCTATACATTCAAAGTAAGTTTCCCACCTTCTTCTCTCTAGGAGTTACTGGCCTCCTGCTATCCAGCATCATGGTGTAGCCCTGGTACTTGTAGACTCATCTCACACCTCTGGGATATCCACTAGTTTCTTCTCTCCAACCACCACTACTTGTCTCCCATTCACTATCTCTGGAACTCCAAATTGCACTCACTGGGCCCCCTGCATTAGCACATCCTCTACCACTCTACTTTAGGAAGCTAGACCTTATCTGATAAGAGGAGTAGGGGTAGGTAAGTTCTCTCAGACCTCCTCTGAGACCTCAAATGTATACTATCTATATGTATATAAGTCATTGCCAGTCTCCTCCCTGTCCTTTTCTGTTCCCTTCCCTGTACTCCTGCCACTCTTGCCAGTCCAGACACTTGCTTTGGCACCCCCTGCCTTTACCATTCCACCTGCATCCTTCTGTAGTATATCCTCCAGCTTAGCCAGCAACTTCTTCTGTCTCTTACATCTCTGAGCTCTTTCCCACTGCCCCTTGTCCACTTAAATCCACTTCCCATCTACTATCTCTAAGTGTATTGACTCTACAAAAGCCTTCCAAGCCTTTGCCTGCCACTCCACAGCACCACTCAGCTCTTTCAGTACTTTTAATAAGTCCTCTTTCTCCTCTTTACTCTCCTTCACCCTCATCACCTTGTACAAGATTGCCTCCCAGACCATCACCAAAGGTCAGTCCCTTGCCTTCCCAGTAGCTTTCTTCCCTGCCAGCAAAATTCTCACATCAATATTCCCAGTCCTGAGTGAGGTCCCTTCCCAGACTCTAAATCTGATATCCACCACCTCTCTATACTCCACTATGACCTCCTCGACTCTCCTTCTCATCTCTACTGCCACCACCATGGACACTCCTTTTACCAGTAGTTATACCACTCTGGGATCCCATCTCAGGCAATATGCTATTGGAATATACATTTCTCCAACAGTCAATCTAATCTTCAGTATCTCTTCCAAAGATCCAGTCTCCTCAAAGTCTACCTTTACTTTCTCCAATCTCTTTAGAAACTTTACTGATACTACTCCAGCCACCTGCTTAATGATAAGCTCTAGTACTATTTTTGCCATCACCACTAGGCTCTGGAAGTACAGTATAACTGAGAATGCTGAGATTGATTTTTTGAGTAATGGGGCCACCACCAGGTCCATCATACCATCTGCCAAATCTCCCTGCCTTCCAAGCCCCAGCTGCTCAGCCATGCTATTAGCAGTTACATCTGGATTTTTTTCTGAATTGGCAGTCCTATCGCCATCAGCTATTATACTCACCCTAGCCACTACACCTCTAGCTCTATTGCTCCTACCACCAAGGGCTACTCCCCCATATACTGCTATTTTCTCCATCTCCTTGTCTTTCTTCAGCCATCCCTCTAGCCCAGATATCTACTACCTCTCCTTTACTATCTCTGTAAAGCTTGCTCTCCCAGATCTCTGCCCTCTACTACTGCCTCCTTCTCTTCTATGTCCTCCTGCCAGCAGCCCCCTTATACCACTCCCCAGACCAGGATCTCTCTCCACATACTGCTAGTTGAATGCACTCAGGCCACTCTACTCTATATGCACCTCAGATTACCTGTCAGTTACTATATTGCTAGTTTTTTTTCTCCAAAAATGATGTTATAAGTGCTTTTCAAAGATTGTGTAACCTGAATGGTACTGGAGAAAGATGCCTGAGTTCTTCAGAACCTCACACTCTCTCAGCCAATGTTCTGGCATCTGCATAAATCCCCCAATCTACTCTACATTATAACACTCCTCACAATCCAATTGTCTACTATTTACCAGATAACTAGTATGGAAATTTAATATAACATTCCTCTGTAGCATCTACCACCATACCGCCCAGAACTTTGGAGAGAGCCACCTCTATACCTCAGCACTCTATGACCAGACTTCTGCTCCATCTCACTCCTTGCCAATCCTTACTGCCTGCCAACTACTTGGCCAAAGATCCTGACCAAGTCTCAACTTTTTGAGTTTTAAACAAACTGAGATTAGAATTAATAAAAAAAAAAAATTGAAACTTTTATATATTAGAAGTAAATTTTCAAACTATATACTTATAATATCAAGTCTTATTTAGTTTAGTAATACTAGATCTTTTTATTATATCTATAATATAGTTTTATAATAAAGCCTTTTAATTAAACCAAAACTACTATTATACTTGAATTTAAATATACATAGCTCAGAACTATAAAGTTGAGTTCAATATTTTTATAATACTTACAAATTACTAAGCATATATATATATAATCAAAGTATAGTATTATTTTTATTTTATCTATCTATATTATTATAAGTAATTATTAATATCTTTTATCTTAGTTCAATTGCTTAATTTCATTAAAGACTAGACTAAATCTACTATTCAGACTTTTTTAAGAAGTTTGTTCTCATTAAGAATATAATTAATTTACTTTTAAACTACTTTATTCTAGATACTAAATAAGTATATCTTGTAAGTACTAAGATAATATATCTTACCAAGATAGCTCTTTTTCCACTACCTTACTGATCATAATAGTTTGGTAGATAATATTCTAAGTCCACTTTCTACAATTAATACTATCTTAGATTGATTTGCTATATCTATTGCAAGACAGTGAGAGGGAGGTAATGGTAATGAGTTGTCCTTTTATCAGTATCCAATTAGTGTCTTTTCTACTTTTTCATAGTTTCTGGTATCTTTAGCTATATCTAGAGTATATTTATTTTGGTATGGTACTTTCTTCCTTTTGCTATCACTATAAGATATTATCTTAGTACATTACAAGTTATATAGGAAGTTGGCTGACCTTGGGTATCAAGTACCCAGTGTAGGTTATCTGTAGGTCCTCAGTACCTGTGATAGAGCCTTCTGGCTTTGGTGAGCTTTCCGGTAAGTATAGTTCTGACATAAGTGACTGTTTTTCAGATATTATTGAGATAGGAGAGGAGATGGCTATCATAGATAGGAGGAAGGGTAATTATGGTAAACCAGTAGAGTACTAGACTAGGAGCAGTCATCAGAGCTAGTGCAGATGCTGCTTCAGTGGGACCTTTTGATTGATACAGAGCAGTTAGGTGGTAGGTGTTACTCTTGACTTCTTTTAGTAATATATAGGGTTAGACTCCAGTTATTGAGGGGTCAAGGGTCTAAGACTATCTATTTTAGACATCTTGGCTACACTCAACTAAAACTGGGAGCTAATATGGTAATATGATCAAGGCTCACAGACTTGAGTAGTGAGGTATTGGGAGTCTTCTCTCATCTCATGTATAAGTTTTTTACTTATCTCATCTAGGAGAACCAGGCCCTATCTACTATGATATACTTTGATGAGAGTTTTTTCTTTACCTATCATTCTCCTTGAGGTGATAAAGGCTATTCTATTTAGCTTAAGTATGGTCTTGTATATATATTGGAGTTTTGGGTATATGCTTTTGATCATTAGTATATAGCTGAGTTTTCTCTAATGGTAGAGAGAGCATAGTGCACAGAATGAGATATAGACCACTATAGGTTCTACTATATCTAACATAGTTGAGCTGCTGGACAATAGCTAGTCTAGGTTAATGAGGAAGCAGTGCTTGATGGGTGGTGGGAGAGGGTTTTGGCCTATATAGTCTAGATTTTCTTTCAATAAAAATCTGCAAGACTCTGAGTCTATAAAAAAAAAAAAAAAAAAAAAAAACAAAAATATAAAAAAAAAAAAAAAAAAAAAAAAAAAAAAATAATATATCTTACTAATTTATTAATCTAAATGAGGTATATAGATATTTTGAGCTCAGTTATAACTATAATAAGTAATATATAATATTAATATTATAATTTTAAGCCTTACTATTTATTAGTAAATATTGATTAATAAGTTTTCTTTGTCTTTTTACCAATTTGATAATAGTTTTATTCTAACTTAACTTTAGCAAAATACTCTTTATATTTCTTTAATAAATCTTAGATCTCTTTCTCTTTATAAGCTTTAAATTGTAAGTCATTCTATAAGTATTGATAAGTATTATATAAACTAGTTCAGAGGCTTATAATTTGGATTTGTAGAGTTAGCTAATATTATAATTTATAGAATGAGAGTATAGAAGCTACTATCTTCTTTTAGGTTAGCTAAAAAATCATGATGAATAGATTTATAGCTTATTTCTATAGATAAAAAGATAATTAGTTAGATCATATAATTAATGTTTCTAACTAAACTAGTCAATTTATATACTTTAGTATAGTTTAAGAGAAATTCTTTATTATAATAATTATATTTATATTGATGATCATTTTGGTTTTTATTATAATATTCTCTTTATATTATTATAGATTTAAGAAAGAAGAATGTCTTTAGCTAAATATTTCCTAATATTTTCAAAATAATTATAGCTAATTTTAGTATATTAAAATAGATTTTCTAATAAAAAAATATATTACAATCTCAACAGTAAAGAGTTCTTTATTAATGTAGTTTTTTTTTTTAAGATAGTAGCTAGTACTTATGGATCTACTATCTATGGTCTTGAGTTGGGTCATTAAAAAGATATTTTGTTTAGATTTAAAGAGATCTGAAAAGTCTTATATATCTTGACAAATACTCTCTTGAAAATATTAAAAAAACAACTACAATATAGCTTACTTTTAAGAACTCATATTCAGTCATCATAATTATATAATATATTTTATATTCAGTTTATCTGGTTTTGTAAAATTTCTTCTACATAGCAGTATATTAGAAATATAAAGAATACCCCTATATATATATCTATGTAATCTTTACTTTCATTTTTTCCTCAGTTTTTGGAAAGTTTCTGGTAATTCTTGTTTCTTAGAATTTAATTCCTACTGACTTCATCCAGAAATACATATCTTCTTGGTAAGTGGTATTTATGCTTCTATTAGAATTGACATTCGAGATGGTGAGGAAGGAAATTAAATTTTACTTTTCATCACTTTGTCTGGTTTTGTTACAACACTGATGTCATTCCAAAAATACATTTGCAATGCTTTTGTGGCTACCACTAGCAAACACTCCTTCGATGGTAATCATACTTTCCAGAATACAACGGATTCGAGCTGACCACGTATTGGAAGGCGGGGTTCTGGGGTAATCTATTTTCGGAACTTATGCACTTTTGGGTTACGTAGGGTTCTCGGGTTAGTCTGCCCATGGGGATGTATGGTTCTGCAGCGCTTTCATGAACTGGAGGGATGATGGTGCATGGGGGGATTTTATTTTCTTTTTCTTTTTTTATTTTTTATTTTATTATGTTGTTATGCTACCGCTTTGTGGAATGTTTAAAAAAGGTGGAGGAGCGGAGGATTCTGATCAGATGGCGAGGTGAACTTTAATAGGTAAGCGTCCAGATTATTGCCAAACAAACAAAAACAACGCACATCCATTCCCATAAAACCAATTTGAAATGTTGTCATAGCTCACACCGCCATTCTCGCCCTCACATTCCACACACACACTCAGTCACCTCGCCCAATTCCCTCAACCATGGCTGGCGCCTACTGGCCGCTACGCTGCCCACCACTACCGCCACCCTTTGTACCCCGCACAACCCCCCCCTTTCTCCTCTTCCTCCTCCTCCCATGTATCACCTACCTCATTCTCGCCCTCCTCTGCTCCACCGTCTCCGCGCAACCCCTCAGCCCCCGCTTCCACCGTCTTGTCGACCCCCTCCCCGCTTTGGTGCCAGACCTCGGCCCGCCGTCGCAGATCCAGCGACGCCAACAGCTCTCGCCCCAACAAGACTTCTTGACCGGGAACTGCTACGGCCAGCAGACGTTCAGTAACAGTTCGGGCACCCTCACTGCCTCAGCCTTGCGCTCCAACTACAGCAACGACATGAGCTGCTCGTGGATCATAGAGGCCCCGGAGCCCAGCGAGGTCGTCAAGGTCACTTTCGACTACTTCCACACCGAATGCGGGTAAGTTCCAGTGGTCGGGATGGCGGCCATGGACCGCGCGTGCGTGCGTGTGGGATTGTCCCCCGCATTTTGTTGATTTTCCTCTCACCGGCGCATCCCCTCCCCAATCCACCCCAGCTGGGACTGGCTGACCTTCTACGACGGCAATGATACGAGAGCGCCTATGATTGGCCGCCTCTGCGGGCTCCGCGATGACTACGACGACCTCATCGTTTCAACGGGACCCTTCTTGACCATCACCTTCAGCAGCGACGAGAACATAGTCTCCAAGGGGTTCTACGCCAAGTGGGAGACCGGAGGTCCGTCCGCGCATTCTTTCCCCCCATTTTTCGAAACCTATCTCCACCATTCCTCTCTCGATTGCTTGTTCACCCTCTTCCCCTTTCTTCTTACACATAGTACCCTGCAAATACTGTACGCAGAACAAGCGCGGCACGTGCATCGCGAACACCACGTGCGCCTGCATCCCAGGCACGAGTGGTACCGTGTGCGAGAGGGAGACTACGGGATTCGCCGGGTTCACGCCTCGCAGCTTCCACGCCGCAGCTTACGATGCGCGGCGAGACCTTATGATCGTGTCCGGCGGCACGAGCCTGAATGAGGCCGCTATCACAGACTTGCTTGTGTACAATTTCAGTGCGTGTTTCCTGGAGTTGTCCTGGGGTTATGGGGGAGGTGGTGGTGGTGCAGGGTTTCTTGGTCGAAAGGCAAAAGGCTGCTGGTTTAATTGCGTTTTTTTCGTCAACATCAGCATCAAATAAGTGGATTGCGCCCAACATCACTAACCCCACTCCCGGGCCGCGGTACGGACACACGGCATTCGTTGCTAACAACGCGTTCCACATCTACGGGGGCCAGAACGGAAGCGGGTGGCTCTTCAACGATATGTGGAGGCTCGATCTTGGTGAGTGTGGATGAACTGGTCTTTGGGCGGTAGGGGTAGGTCCGAAAATCCGACACATTTTAGGTTGTCGTCGTTCTTTCTTCGAGACCAGGCCTCTGACAACCACTGTCCATCTCGTTCTCCGGTATACTTTTTTTTTTTTTTTTTTTTTTTTTTTTTTTTTTTTTTTTTTTTTTTTTTTTTTTTTTTTTTTTTTTTGCTTTTCTGATCCAGACTCCTTCACGTGGGTAAACATCACCTCCCTCGGCAACACCCCACCACCCCCCGCGCTGCGACCCACTGTTGTGTTCGCGGACCATCCTGGGGAATCTCCCAAGTTGTACTTGTTCGGCGGGCTCGTGCCCACCAGCAATAGTAACAACCAGGTCTCAAGGAGGCTGTATGTCTATGATATAGGTGCGTTGTTTTGTGTGGCGGTTTGAACGTATTTGGATTGGTGTTTGCTCTTGGCGCAAAGAAATTCCATCACGTCGTTTGAAGCATCTCCGTGATTCCTGACGCCATTTTTAACATCTTGCGCCTCCCCCTTTTTCTCACCTTCGTCAACACACAACACAAAAAGACACCTATACATGGTCCTATAACCTTCGACAGAATTCGATCGGCACGTTTGCTTCGACCGGGGTGTACCATCCGTCGACGGAGACGCTCTACATCTTCGGTGGTTCACGGTTCACGACCAACGGCAACGTCTTCCAATATCACATCCCCTCCAACCTCTGGTTCCTTGGCCAGAGCCAGACCCCCGACCAGTCCCGCGTCTACAACACCGCCGCCCTCGTCGGCGACAACGAGGTCATCTTCTTCGGTGGGCAGTTGCCGTACAACGATGGCGTCCACGAAGACACAAATCAGTGCTTCTTTGGCGAGATTGATGTCTACGATTTGGGTAAGTGAAGGGAATAGGGAGAGGAATCGTGATGAAAGATAGGGCTATGGTTTACATTACCTCAGGCGTCCTGTTTGAGGAGTATATCTTTTTTATTGATCATTATCCTCTACCGCGCTTCTGCAGCCTGCGGCAGCTGGTCCGCGATCAAGAATGCGACGCTCATGTCGGAGCGGCGCATGGGCCACTCAATGGTGATCCGCAATGGTGTGGCCTGGATCACGGGTGGCAATAACGGTTTCGACCTCGCCGACATGGTGATGGTACAGTTCCCGGCGCTAAATACCACCCAGCAACAAACAGATCAGTGTAAAGGTGTGTAGGGCGGGGATTGGGGGCTAGGGGCTGGTTGGGAGCGGGGAGGAGGAGGGAGGGGTGGAAGGGGTGAGAAGATAAGATGAGGTTGGCGTATGTCAGGGGGAGACTCCGTTAGACTAATCTTGGAAATTGGGGATTTATGGATTGTGACTCTGGTTACTGATTCGGACTGATCTGTTTGTATCGCGTATCCTGCGGCTCACAGCGCTTAGGTGGTGCAGCAATTATAACGATTGCGATGGTATGTTACTGCTCGTTTTTTTTTTTTTTTTTTTTTTTTTTTTTTAAAACACCCCTTTCCCCCCTTTTTTTTTTTTTTTTTTTTTGGTACACATACCCCTTCCCCCCTTTTCTTTTCTTTTCTTTCATAAGGTCGTTTTGACTATGTAGCTAATTCGCCATTCTAACTTCTGTGGCCAAGATTGCCTATCTCGTCCCTACTGCTCGTACTGCGGTAACATCTGCCTGTTCGATGCCACGAAGGCGAACCTGACAACTCAGGTCAGCGGCACATGCCAGGACCTCATCGAACAAGCGCCAAGCCTGGCGAAATCGACAAACGTGTGTCCGCCTCGTGAGTGTCACTGTCAATCTGCTGCACGGAAATAAACGGTAAATTCGCGCACGTAAACCTGACAATGATATTTGTTACAGGAACGCTTGTCCCTTTAGGTGATTCGGTTCATGGCAGCTTGGCACCGAGCGAGTTCGTCGACTACAAAACCTTCGTCGATAGCCCCGACGCCGACATCATCTTCGACATCCGCACGGTACCCGCCAACCACACCATCAACTTCCAGACCCTCAACACCTGGCAGGGCGAAATCAACAACCAGAATAACGCTATCCTCTACAACCGGACCTCGCTGACCATCGGTGCCATTATCTACGACGGAAACAACGCCACTACCCTCGTCAACATCTCCAACCTCCTGCAGGCGTTTGATCCCCTCCAGGGCACCAACCCCAACGTCACCTTCCACGCGAGGGACCCGCGTCGCTTCAGCGGATACTACGTCTACCGCCTATTCAACAACTACACGACCGGCATGTCTGATGGCCAGATCAGCTACACGTTCAGCGTGTACACGGTTGAGGCGTCGTCGTCAGGGGACCCGGAGCCTGTTGCGGCTAACCCCATGGGGTTCGACCTTACCACGTTTATCATCATCTTCTTCACCTTCCTCGTGTTATTCTGCAGCCTTGTGTTCGTTGGCAGGAGGATCCGTGATCTGCTGTTGTTGCGGAGTGGGAGGCTGATTTGGCTCCGCACCGGAGGCGACCAGCCGAATGTTTCGGCCGCTGCGGATCATATGTGGCCGGCGTTCATGTATAGCGTCGTCGTAAGTCGGAGATGGTGGGAGGTGGAGGATAGGAGGGGGGTCAGGAAGAAGATGGCAGAGGAGGACCTCAATTGCTTGAACGCGGAGCGCCCCGTCGAGGTCACGTCGGTAACGGATCTGGGTAACCCATCTGGGCGACGACTGTCGTCACCGCTACTCGCTCCTCCGCAACGGATATTGCATACGCCCATGTCGTCGCTCGGCTCGAACACGATGGCCGGCAGCGCGCGGCAGCGATTCTCGGTTGTGTCCAGTTCCGCGTCGCTTATTAGTAGGCACACAGGCATGTCGAGCGGGATCGAGACGGTAGTGAGCGACGAGGATAATGTCGAGGGTGCTGGGTGGGAGGGAGGGAAGGTCAGGAGCAGTGGGAGGAAGTGGATGGTGTGCGAGAGGATGAGGGATTTGACGGTGAGTTACACGTGGATTGTTGGTGGCGTATATATAGTAGAACGAAGCGAACTTATTGTGTCGTTTCCGGTTAGTTTTTGAAATTGTTATTATCATATAGGTCTGCTCACATAATTGTCTTTTTGCTTCTAATCAGCCGCTATCTGTCGAGCCCTTTGACGTTGCGACCCAAGAGAATCCCATCTTCCCACCATCACACATAACCTCAACCTCTCCCCTCGTGGCTCTCAACTTCATCATCACCCTGCCAACCCCCCCTCCGCCACTCAACCACGATGACGACGACGACGACGAAAACCTGTACATACCAACGATGGCCGTTGCAACCACCGTCCTTCGCGGACCGACGCGGTCGCGCGACGACGACGATGATCCCGACGGCGAGGACCAGTGGCAGAGCGGGTTGAGCGGCGACATCGAGCTGGGCATACGCAAGCGGGAGGGGCCGAGGGACGGCGTCGGTCGCGAAAGGTCGCCCAGAGCTGAGCTCCGCAGGCCCGAGCAGACGGTGGCTGTATTCAGGAGAAGGGACGCAAGGGGTACAGGAGAGCGGGTAGATGGGGAGGGCCCAAGGGGCTGGGTGTCTCAGCTGAGGGGGTGGAGCGGAGGATCGCGAGGATTGGGCAGGCCGTAAGGCGGTGAACAGTGAAATTTTTTTTTTTTTTTTTTTTTTTTTGGCTTTTTGTTTTTTTTTTTTTTTTTTTTTTTTTTTTTTTTTCTTTTTTTTT
>RBNI01002300.1:0-18932 GCA_003990745.1 Jimgerdemannia flammicorona | reverse complement strand
ACTTTGTCCAATACTATCTCCACTCTCCCCCCACTTAGTTCACAGATCCTTGCTACCAAGCTGTGACATCGCCCCCCCTGAGGACCCCAACCCACCCACCATCCAATCAGCAGATCTCCCAATAACTCCTCTTACTGTAATATCTTCTTCTGTAGCCCTATCTATTACCTCTTCTCTTATACAAAAAGCCAATGTCCAGCCAGTCCTACCCACACTGCTATCACCCACCCTATAGTGAGCCAACTATTACCTACACCACCCACTAGCTGAGATCTCAAGTCCTCCCAGCAGTCTCCCTCACCCACTGACCTATACTCCACACCCAGCCTATTCTCTATTTCTACCCAAAAGTCCCCCAAAACCTCACACTCCTCCAACCAGTGTTCTGGCATCTGCACAAGCCCCCTAGCTTACCCAACATTGTAACACTCCTCACAATCCAACTGGCCACTCTCCACCAGATGCCCAGTATGGTAATTCAACATGACATTCCTCTGTAGCATCTGTCACTATACTATCCAGAACTTGGGAGGAAGCCACCTCTGCACCTCAGTACTCCATGACCAGATATCTGCCCAGTTCCACTCCTCACTGATCCCTGCCACCTGCTAGCCCCTTGGCCAAAGATCCTGTCCAAGACCCTGCTGATGCTCCACTCCATCTCCAATATCAAACTCAATAAGTGAAACACCCCCCAGAAGCAGTCTATCCCATCACCACATACTGGAACCCTATATTATCTCCCCCTCATTGCTTTGCCAGTGCAGACTAATTCAGTGTACTCTATCTACTACCCTCCACCAAAAGCCCTTAAACTACAAGTACCGATTTCCATTCAGCCCCACTAAAGAGAGCAGATCTCCTGAGGACCCTCGAGGGGAGGTTTTTTTTTTTTTTTTTTTTTATAGTTACTTGGACTCCCTTTATTAACCGACATCTATAGTAATATTGATACAGCCTAAGCCCTCAACTTATCCCACAAGGACCCCCCCCCTCCCTGGTTTCTGCAAATGACACCCCATCCACCTTCACCACAACTCTTCTACCACTCTTCTCTATAATCCTCCTTACTAGTCCCTTACGTCCCCCCTCCTTGGGGCCCCAACCAATCCACTATACCTTGAAGAGCTCAAGCATCAGCTCCTCCCACCTCACTACCCTCAGTCTCACTGGCTGCCGGGGGCCTACCTCAAAGATGCTCCACCAGTGTTCTGTGAGCCCCACCCATATTGCGATGGCCCAACCAACTATCAGCCACTCATTCCCCACCCCTCCCACCAGCCTTGACTGCAGTGCTACCCACCACCCACCCACCTCAGGGTCAGGTGCTGATACTCCCAACCTCTTCCCAACTACCTTCCAAAAATTCTCCATACTCTCGCACTCCTCTAGCCAATGTTCAGGGGTCTGCACCACCCCTCTCTCCTGCTCTACATTATAACACTCTTCACAATCAAAGACCCCTCTATCTACCAGATAGCTGGTCCTAAAGTTTAGCATCATATTTCGACACAGCAGTCTCCACCATACTATCCAGAGTTTTGGCGAAAGCCACCTCGACACAACCTTGATCCATGACCAGATGCCTGCCCAGTCCCATCTCTCTCCGATCCCAGCCCCCTGCCAGGTCTCTGGCCAAAGATCCTGCCCCAACTCTCTAAGGCACTCTATGCCCTCCTCTAAGCGGAAGTCCTCAACCAGATTCTCTCCCAACAAGAGCCTGTCCTACCTCCACATCACCAGTCCCCAGTCCTCATCCCCTTCAGTACCTTGCCAACAAATCCCAATGTGATGGGCCCCATCAACCACTCCCCACCAGAATCCTTTGTACATATCTCATCCTCTGGCTACCATCCAAGGCTACCAAGGACAGTAGATCATCTGTGCCACCCCTTGGTAATACTCTTGCCTCCCACAAATGCTGCATAAGGGGCACCCATTCTCCTCCTCTCAACTCACTTGCCCTCTTTATCCACCATGCTCTCAAGCAGAGTAGTCTCTTGGGAAAGTCTACCAGGCCAAGTCCTCTGCGATCCACAGGAAGTGCTAGTACCTCCCAACCAATCTGACTCTGGCTTCCAGCCCAGAGCCAAGAGTGGGCTATCTTGAGAAGCTTTTTAACCACCCACTTAGGAAAGTCCAAATGGTAGCCCAGATACCAAAGCTTCGGTATCCAATATACATTCAGAACAGTTACCCTTCCTGTCAGTGACACCTATCTACTATCCCAACTCGTCAGTACCTTCCCCTATTCTACCAGCTTGTGCTCTCACCACTCCTTGGGAAGTAAAGAGCCATACACTGAAAAATAGATACCCAAGTACCATACTACTCCTCCAGCTAGGACAATTGTTCCAATGATGTCCCCACCTATGACTTCTTCCCCTAGGACCATTGTCTCACACTTGTGCCAGTTGAGTTTTGCCCCAGAACACCTCTCATACTACTCAACTGTCTCCTTGAACATAGCCACATCTGCTACCGAGCCCAACCCAATCACCATATTATCTGCAAAGGCCCCCACCTTCCAATTGATGCCCAAGATATATATTTAGTCTACCAACCCTGTGCCAGATCCTATCCAACAAAGGCTCCAGAGTGAAGACATAAAGGATAGGTGACAGTGGATCACCCTGAGGCACCCCCCTCCCCAAGGGGAAAGAAGCCCCCCTGTATCCATTCACCAGAATTGCAGCCCTACTCCCTTCCAGTAATCCAATGAGTGACCGACAAATGTCCACTGGTACTTCAATGTGCTCCAGTACCTTTTCTAACCATACTCTCCAGACCCTATCATAGGCCTTCTCCTGGTCCAGGAAAACCAAGCAACCATCCACCCCTGTAGCCTGAGTACCTTCAATGACACTATGAACTCATGCCATGCCATCCCAGATCAGTCAGCCCCCCACAAAGCCTTGCTGCTCCTTCCCTAGCACCTGGTGAGCCACACCCTGTAGCCTCGCCACCAGGATTTTGGTGACCAGCTTGTGGTCCATATCTAGCAGCATAATTGGCCTTCAGTTCTTCCAGTCCTCCTTATGCCCTTTATCCTTATATAGCAGAGATACCAGCCCCAACTGCTGCCCTCCAATCTACTCCCCTATACTGATGACCATATCATACATCAGCGACATCTCCTCCAGTGCCTCCTCTACTGATGCCATACATTTCCAAAAGTCCCAAGGCAAACTATCCTCCCCAGGTACTATTCCCAGGGTTGTTGATGCCCCCCTCGAGAGGAGGTCCTTATCTCCTACACCTTCTGCATCAGTGGCACCCACCCCCCTCCCTGCAGTTCAGCTGCTCTCTTCAACCACCAGGCTTGCAAGCAGTGCAACCTCTTAGGGAAATCCACAAGACCAAGACCTCCCCTGACCACCAGTGCTGCAAGAGTATCCCAGCTGACCTAGGATCTCCTCCCTGTCCAAATCCAATCTCTAGCCACCTTCATCAGCCTCTTTACCACCCAAGCTGGGAAGTCTAGGTGATAGGCCACATACCATAGCTTAGAGAACCAGTAGACATTCAGAATAGACACCTGCCCTGCCAGAGAGATACAGTGGCCTCTCTAACCTTGAAGTACCTCCCCCCAACTGGTCACCCTGCTCTCCCACCATACTCGCAGCAAGATAGAACCATATATAGAAAGGAAGATGCCCAGATACCACACTATCTCGTCTAAAGGGACAATTGTTCCAATGATGTCCCCACCCACTAGTCCATTCCCTAGCACCATTATCTCACACTTATGTCAGTTGAGCTTTGCCCCAGAGTGAGCCTCATACCATTCCACTGTCTCCTTAAGTGCCTTGACATCTGCTACTGACCCAAGTCTAACCACTATATCATCAGCAAAGGCCCCCACCTTCTACACTATACCATAAATAGAGAGCTCTGCCATCTTCTGGCAAATTCTATCCATCAAAGGCTCTAATGAAAGAGCATATAGAACAGGGGACAGAGGGTCCCCCTGAGGAACTCCTCTTCCCAAGGAAAATGCCAGACCTTGGTGACTATTACACATCAGTACCATCTGACTGCTATCTAGCAGATTCAACATAGAAGCCTGAAATCTCAGGGGAACACCAATTCTATCCAACACCTTGCTCAGCCAAACCTGTCATACATGGTCATAGGCCTTCTCTTGGTCTAAAAAGACCAACCTTCCATCTAGTCCACAAGCCCAGGCCCCTTCAATGATACCATGCACCTATACAGTCCTATCTCTTATAAGTCTGCCCCCAACAAAGTCCCTCTGCTCCTCCCCCAGCACCTGTTGGGCAACCTTCTGCAGCCTTGCGACAATCACCTTAGTCACTATCTTCCTGTCCATATCCAGAAGCATAATTGGTCTCCAATTCTTCCAGTCTTCCCTCCTCCCCTTATCTTTGTACAATAAGGCCACCAGCCTAAGGTCCTGCTCTCCAACCCACTCACCACTCTGAAGAACATAATCACAGAGAGCAGCCATCTCATCCAAAACTCCAGGGACCTTTATCATCTTCTTCCAGAAGTCCCATGGTAATCCATCCTCCCCTGACATTGTTCCTAGCTTAGTTGCCGCAAGGACACTCTGGATCTCCTCTCCTTGCACTGGTAAGATCAAGTCACCCAGTCCCTCCATTTGTGGTGGCCCTCACTCCTCTAGTGTATCTTCAATCACTTCCTCATCAGTACCCCCTACCATTGCCTCCCTCCCACTGCCCTGCAACAGGTACAGCAAGCCAATCTGAGGTAGAGGGGGTAATAGTTGTAGAAAGTGGACTCAGAAGATTACCTACCAAACCATTGTAACCAGTAAGATAGCAGAGAAAGGGACATTATCACTTTTAGATTCTTGTACTAAGTAGAGATATCATACTTATCTCTCTTTCTCTACACCTTATCAGTTATAATGATTTGGTAGGTAATCTTCCAAGTCCACTTTCCACATTTATTACCTCCTCTACCTTGAGTTGGTTTGCTGTACTTATTGTAGGGCAGTGGGAGGGAGACAATGGTGATAGTTTGCCCCTTTATTAGTATCAGATCAGTGTCTTCCACTTTTTTGTGGTTTCTGATGTCTTTGGCTGCATCTGGAGTATATTCATTTTGGTGTAGTACCTTCTTCCTTTTGCTGTCATCAACAAGGTGCTGTCTCAGTGTATTACAGACTACATAAGGAGTCAGCTGACCTTGGACATCAAGTGCTCAGTGTAGGTTACCTGCAGGTCCTCAGTATCTATAGTGGGGCCCTCTGACTTTGGTAAGTTTCCTGGTGAGCACAGTTCTGATATAGGTGACTGCTTTTCAGATATTATCAGAATAGGAGAGGAGATGGCCATCACAGATAGGAAGAAGAGTGATAATGGTAAACCAGTAGAGTACTAGACTGGGGGCAGTCATCAGGGCTGGGGTGGGTACTACTTCAGTAAGGTCTTTTGATTAGTGTAGAGCAGTTAGATAGTAGGTGTCACTCTTAGCTTCTTTTGGTAATTTGGCAAGTTGGGCTCCAGTTATTAAGAGAGATCAGGGGGCCCAAGACTACTTATTTTAGATATCTTGGCTATACTTAACTAGAACTGAGAGCTGATATAGCAATGTGATTGAGGTCCACAGGCTTGAGTAGTGGAGTATTAGGGATCTCCTCCCACCTTATATATAAGTCCTTTACTTATCTCAATTAGGAGAACCAGGCCCTACCCACTATGATGTACTTTGATAAGAGTTTTTCTTTACCTGTTATTCTCTTTGAGATAGCAGGGGCTATTCTATTTGGCTCAGACATAGCCTTATATATATATTGGGGTCTTGGGCATGCACTTTTAGTCATTAGTATATGGCTGAGTTCTTCTTGATGGTAGAGAGAGTATAGTATACAGAATGAGGTATAGGCCAATATAGACCCTGCTATATATGGTATAGTCAAGCTGCTAGACAATAGCTAGTCTAGATTAATAGAAGAGCAGTGCTTAATGGGTGGTAGGGGAGGGTTTTGGCCTATATAGTCTAGGTTCCCTTCTAATAAAAATCTACAGGACATTGAGTCTGTTAAAAAAAAAAAAAAAAAAAAAAAAAAAGAGATATCATACTTATATTTTAAGTTAATTAGACTCAGAATTATTAACAAGTTAGATCTGAGGATTCTTGATAAGAATACTTCTTTATTCTTGAAAGGAGAAAGTAGAGCTAAGATTATAATATAGATTAGAGTTATGACTAAATATAGTATACTAAATATATCTATATATAGTTATACTATATTATATATATGTATATATGTAACTATTATATTGATTGATAATTTTATTAGAAATTTTATTAGAATTTTCAGTACTTATTATTATATAATAAACAATTATATTTTTTTCTTTTTTATCTGAACTTACTTATTTAATTCTGTACTAAACTCTAGATATTTATCAAACTGAAGAGCTATATATTAGACTATATAAAAGGTAATATTATTCTAATATTTATTAGTTAGATTAGTAATATTCTCAGAGAATATTCTATAGAGATAATTGAGGACTTGAGATTATATGCAGAAAAGAATATATAGTCTCTTAATAATGATATAAGTATAGTTATTAATAAAAAGACAAGATAACTATTTGGCTTTACTGAGAGTGATCTGTTGATAAATGATTTATCTTATTTTGTAGTATTTCTTTAATTCTTATTAATAGCAAAAGATTTGAAAGTATTGAATTCTTTTAAGATATTATTGAGCTTCATTCAGATCAGAGCTTTTAGAAATTTATATATTAATAGAGAGTGGTTTGATAGAGATCTATTAGTATTTAATAGCTATAAGAATAACTATATATATATAGTAATCTTATTCTTAGTTTGTTTATAGTATTATTATTGACTATTCATATCATAGATAAGTTATCTATATATAATATTTGAGAGTATTTATACTTATATATTAAAGGAATATATGACAGCTTTTTGAAAATTTCATTATACTATATATTTATATTAGATTATTACTTTTTTTATATTTAGTAGGAGATTATCTTCGTTTTTCTAAATAGTATTATACTTAGAATAATTTTTCTATTTTATTAGATAGTACTGAGTGAACTTGACAGCTTATCTAAATTATTAGTCCTTATAATCTAAGATATAATTAACTTTATATTCTGATTGTTAATTAATAATAATTAGATCTAGAGATAATATAATTCTTCTATTGAAGGTATTTAAAATATATAACTGAAGTTAAGATATATAGAATACTAGATAGATTCATTTTAGAGTTATTAAAAGTTCTAACTTATATATAACAGATTTATATTTCTCTAAGATCTTAAATAGTTCAATATAGTAAAGTTTAAGTTTTTTCTTTAGACTTATATTATCAAGAGTCAGATATTAAGTACTGAGTAATATCTATTTATCTTTTTTTATAAGAGACTTTTCTTTTATTTTTATTAGTATATATAGCTTATATATATTCTTTATACTTCTATAAAAGCATTATATATTTGCTAGATATCATCTTATATAGTATTAGTAATTTCTTATATAACTAGTACTATAGCTCAGATGATAGTTGTAGGATATTATCTATAGTTCAAATAAAATAGAATTATTTTAGTACTTATACTTATATTATTATTATATAGAAACTCAGCTAATATCAGCTTTTTGTCTCAATTATTCTACTTATAGCTATAGTAGATAGATATTTTAAGTTATACTTCTAGATCTTTGAAGAGTACCTATCAGAAATTACTTATAATTTTATATCTCTATTAAAGATAATTATTGATAATAATCTATAGAGATGAAATATATATACTATTAATAAAAATTTATACTATTTCTGAAACTATTATAATAGTAGTTATTATAGAAAAATGAGTTTGCTTACTAAGATGATCTATAAAAATAATAATTATATCTCTTCTCTTTTTGGTTTTTAGTAACTAAACAATAAAGTCTATTCTGATATAGTTTTAGTTTCAGATGAGTATTTGTAGTGACTATGGTATTCTAGCTAGAGCTTAATTGCTAGATTTGTATCTTTGATAGATATTATAAGATATAATAGTTATATTTACTAAGATTGAAAAAATATAGTTACTTTATAGCAGAATAAAGATATTATTCTTCTTCAGTAACTATAGTTATAAAAGACTTATTTTTATTATATATAAAATAAATCTCTTATAATTCAAATTCAAAGAGAGTTTTTTTAGATTTATATACTAATTCTCAATTCTGGTAGAAGTTAGCTAAACTTCTGGAGTTTAGTCAGAAATATTAAAGTAACTTACATAAATATCATTACTAAGAACTTAGAGAAATGTATATAGAAGAGAGACTTCTTATATTTGATACTTAACTAAGAGCTAGTTTATTTCAAATATAATTGCTAAAGTATTTATTATATTGGCTAGATAATGGTTTATAGATTTTAGCTAAATATATATAATTAAATTAATATATAACTACTCTGTTTATTCTGTATATAAATATATTATTTATACTTAGAATAGTTTATACTCAGAATAGTCTGTTTGCTTGAGAAATAACTAACTATTAATTAGATAATATATAGTTAAGTAATATACTTATATAGCTTTAGTATTTAGGAATTTTGATATATTATTTTCTATATCTTTTATTTATCTCATTTATTACTCATTTATATACTACTTATTTATAATATTATTGTTAGATTATATTATTACCATTCATATCTCAGAATATAATTTTATTATATTTCCCTCTTTTTAGAAATTAATATTTATATTAATTTCTATTTCATCTATCTTAAAGTTAAGAATTAGAGAAATGATATTATCTTTATTCTCATTATTAGCATCTATCTGACTAGTATATAATTTAGTAGAAGTATCAATATTTAGTATAGAAAAATCAATAAGGTCTACAAATAGTTCTTAGTAGATAGATAGTAGTGAGGTTGGAGTTTTTTTTTTTTTTTTTTTTTTTTTTTTTTTTTTTTTTTTTTTTTTTTTTTTTTTTTTTATTTATTTATTAGAAGAGAACCTAAACTATCTAGGTCAAAACTCTCCCCCACTATCTACTGAGCACTATACTTCTATTAAACCTAGACTAGCTATTATTCAGTAGCTCAACTATATTAGGTATAGTAGAGCAAAGTTATTTGTATCTCATTTTGTATACTATACTCTTCCTATTACTAGAAAGTAAACAACCATATATCCATAACTGAAGACATATGTCCAAAATTCCAATATATATATAAGACTATGTCCAAGCTGATTCATATAATCTCTACTATCTCAAGGAGAGTAACAGTATAATGGTTCTAGTTTCTAAATGAGGAAGCGACTAGTTCTGGTAGTTCTAAGTAACTCGAAGAGATACTTAAGGATTCAAGTGTTCTTGAAGGATTTCTGAGAGAAAATATTCTGAGACATTATTTATGAGAATAAAGGGGATATTTATACAAGATCTGAAAGAAGGATCCAGAAGGATCTGAGAAATCAAAGGAAAATGCCAAGAGGAAAGTTCTTGGCAAGGATGACAAATGATGACAAATAAAGTTCTACAAGTTTCCAGGACATTCAGTGACTAGCTAAATAAGTACTAGTGGATGCTCGGTGCCAAGAAAGGATTTCTAAGTGTTCAGAAAGTACTGGAAGGTCATAGAATATTGAGGAAAGATAAAGAAAAGAAGTAAACTATGCTAAAATATTACATCTCCCCCTCCTTAAGAATTAATATCCTTGTTGAATTCTCAAAGTTACACATAATAAACAATAAGACTAAAAGAAACTTCAAACAAAATATGTCAGCTCATTGGCAAGGACTAGCCATCCTTGTATAAGGTGAGGGCCAAAGTATCATCTTGATCAGATGAGAACTGGTTTGAACCTCATTGATTGCAGGATTTATAGGGTTCTCCTATATCTCTTGTTTCTGATGCTATATCCTTTAGAGTGCCCTGATGCTTAATATGTCTGATCAGCACAGTATGTCATCTACTATCTAAGGAGAGAATCTCATAGGTAGTCAATGTGTTCCTTTTTACTCGAACTCTTGGATGAGGTCTTGAGAGTTCTTGAGATTGGTGGCAGGTTCCCAGATGTCATCATATTCAGGATAACCCATCCACTTGACTAGGTATTCTATGCAATAGTACTAGACTCATTTGTCTAAGATTTTCTCAACTTTATACTCAATGTGGTCTTCAACTATCACTGGTGCTGATGGTGTCGGAATTTGGCCAGGGTATAGCAGTGACTGGTTCCAGGCCTTGAGTTGTGACACATGGAATACTGGGTGTATACACATGATTGTTGGTAAGTTAAGATAGTAAGACCAGGTGGAGACTTGCTCAGTAATCTCAAAGGGTCCAAGGTACTTAGGCTGGAATTTGGCTGACTGGTGGTTGACTTGAGATTGAGCCTTGATGTTGTCAGCTTTGAGTAGAACCATATCACCAATGTTATATATGATATCTCACTGCTTCTTATCTGCATACTTGGCTTGATGTTGCTGGACCTTTTGTAGGTTTGTAGTGGTGATCTTGAGAAGGGAATCCATTTTGTCAATAAGGTTCTGGGCTGTAGGGACTTGTGTGTGACTGGATTGCTGGAATGAGACTAGGCTTGCAGGGGTCTCAGAGTTTTGACCATAAAGTAGCTGAAATGGAGAAAGGCCAGTTGATGATTAGGTAGTATTATTATAGGTAAACTCAGTATAGATCAGATAGTGGTCCCAATCATCTTGCTCATAAGACACATAGTTTCTGAGCATTTGTTCAAGTATTCTGTTCATTTGCTCAGTCTGTCCATCAGTTTGAAGGTAGAAGACAGTGGACATAGCAATTTGGGTTCCAAGGGTCTTGAAGAGTGCTTGTCAGAAGTGGCTTGTAAACTTGGGGTCATGGTTACTGACAATTACTTGGGGAAGTTCATAATGGCAGAAGACAGTCTTGAAGAAGATTCTTGCAATTTCTGGAGCAGTGGTATTAGTTGTAGTTGGCTTGGTGATTGTAATCTTAGTGAGACAGTCCACAAATATAACAATAGTATCATAGCCTGTTTTAGTTCATGGGAATTGCACAATGAAGTCTATTGTGACTTGTTTGAACTTCTTGGTTGGAATTGGCAAGGGTTGTAGAAGACTGGCGGATGCTTGGTTGCTTGACTTATTTCTTTGGTAAAGATTGCAGCTTTGGACATACTCCTTGATTTCCTTGAGCATATTTGGCCAGTAGTAGTCTTGTTGAATATTCTTGATGGTCTTCTCAGTTCTGGTGACCAGCTAGTGGAGAGTTGTGATGTTCATGAAGAATCTTATACTGTAGTTTAGGGTTGACAGGAATATATATTTTACCATCTCTCTCTGGTACCTCTCAGGTTACACAACTTTTGGGAAGTAACTACAACATCATTTTTGGAGAAAAGAGACTAACAACATGGTGACCAACAGGCAACCTGAGGTATATACTGGGTAGGGCGGCCCAAGTGCATTCGACTGGCAGCAAGTGGGGAGAGGCCCTGGCCTGGGGGGAGGTATGAGGGGGCTGCTGGCAGGTGGGCGGGGAAGGGGAGGAGGTGGTAGTGTAGGACAGGGATCTGGAAGGGCAAGCTTCGCTGAGACAGTGAAGGGGAGAAGGCAGACATCAGGGCTGAAGGATTAGTTGAAGAAAGGCAAGGAAACAGAGAAGACGACAGTACAGGGGGGAGTAGCCCTTGGTGGAGGGGGCAGTGGAACTGGAGGTATAGTGGCTGGGGGGAGTGTGATAGCTGATGGAGACGGGACTGCTAATCTGGAAAAAAATCCAGATATGACTGTAGATGGTGTGGCTGAGCAACTGGGGCTTGGAAGATGAGGAGATTTGGCAGATGGTGTGACAGGCCTGGCAGTGGCACCATTACTCAAGAAATCAATTTTGGCATTCGCGGTGACACTATGCTTTCAGGGCCTAGCAGTGACAGCAAAAATAGTATTGGGGCTGATTGCTAAGCAGGTGGCTGGAGCAGCATCCGTTAAGTTTCTGAAGGGACTGGAGGGAGTGGAGGTGGGCTTCGAGGAGGCTGAGCCATTGGAGGAAGCATTGAAGGTTGAATTGGTAGTTGGAGAGATGTGTGTTCCGATGGCTCGATGTCTGAGATGGGACCCCAGAGTGGTCCAACTGCTGGTGAAAGGAGTACCCACAGTGATGGCGATGGAGATGAGGAAGAGAGTTGAGGAGGTCATGGCAGAGTATGGAGAGGTGGTGGATATTGGATTTAGAGTCTGGGAGGGGACCTCACTCAGGACTAGAGATGTGGATGTGAGGATTCGGTTGGCAGAAAAGGAGGCAACTGGGAAGACAAGGGACTAGCCTTCTGGTATGGTCTGGGGGGCAATTGTGTGCAAGGTGACAAGGATGAAGGGGAGTGAGGAGGAGGAAGAGGACCTATTGGAAGCACTGGAAGAGCTGAGTGGTACAGTGGAATGGCAGGCAAAGGCTTGGAGGGCCTTTGAGGAGGTGACACACTTGGAGATGGTGGATGAGAAGTAGATTCGAGTGAGCAAGGAGCAGTGGGAATGAGAGCAGGAATGTAGGAGGCAGAGGGAACTACTGGCGAAGATGAAGGGTGGACCTCAGAAGGAGACAAGCAGGACAGTAGACATGGGGGGGGCCAAAGTGAGTGTCTGGGCAGGCGAGGGAGATGAGAGTGCTGAGAAGGGGACTGGTGAGAATTGGGAGGTGACTGGTAAGGACCCATATGCAGATGGTATGCTGGAGGTTTGGGATGAGACATGGGAGAATTCTCTGACCCCTACTCCCCTTATCAGGCAGGGCCCAGCTTCCCGAAACAGGGTGGTGGAGGATGTACCAATGCGGGGGGCCCAGAGAGTGCAATTTGGAGTTCTGGAGGCAGCGAATGGGAGACAAGTGGTGGCAGTTGGGGAGGAGGAACTGGTGGATGTCCCAGAGGAGTGGGATGAGGCTGCGAGTGCTGGGGTGGACACCATGATGTTGGATGTTGGATGGTGGGAGACCAGCGACCCCTGAAGGAAAGGAGGTGGGGAACCTACTTTGGATGTGCAGGATGATGAACAACCTGGTGGCCGAGGAGCTAGGTGAGGTGGATTTGAGGGTAATGAGCGATGAACATTGGGAGAAGATCTTGCAGGGGGAAGGGGTGGTGTTGGCGTTGAAGGTGGAAATCCTTGCAGTGTATCTGGAGGAGGAGGGCTATGAGGTAGATAAGGAGCGGGAGGCAGAGATGGCTGGAGTCACAGGAGAGAGAGCTGAATACTGCTAGACCAAGCGTTATAGCCTATAGCTCTGGCAGGAAGCCTGCCTGGAGTACCGCAAGGAATTCAAGGAGAAGGCAGATGGGGAGATAAATGAGCTATTGGCTGAACTGGAGGCTCAGAGGGCTGAAGAGGAGGAGGTGATCATGGAACGTAATCTGGATTTGGTACAGAAGGAGATGAATATAGAGCAGTAGAGAAAGCTTGACAATACACTATTTTTCACTATGAATAGTACAACCAACATTTTTTCTTTGAACGTGAATGGGTTATGGGGTGCTTATCGACATAAGAACATTTTTACTTGGCTGAAGGGATTGGAGGCCAATCTCTTCCTCTTGCAGGATGTCAGGTGTGAGGATGATTTGGATAGACTAGAATGGATGAAGGAGTGGGGAGGTGAGATAGTCTGGAAGGGCAAGGTTGGGATTCTGGTGTGGAAAGGTAAAGGAGAGATAAGGAATATGTGGAGCTAGGGGGATAGATTGGTCTGGGAAGAGTGGATATGCACAGGTTGGGAGCCAGTTACAGTGGGCTCCTGTTACTGCCCTGCGGTATGGGGTGAGCATGTGAATTGGGTGAAGGGCTTACAGGAGAGTGGAATTCTTACAGAGGTTGGGGTAGATATGCTTGGTGGGGACTTCAATATGGTCAGAGACGTGTTGAGAGACAGAACTGATGGAGGACGAGGAGCTGAGGGTCAGAGTGGAGGACTGGCAGCATGGAAGGAAGTGGAAAGACTGAGTGCTCTGGTGGATGTGGGTAGAGAATGCTGGGGGGATAGGAGGGTGTACATACACTGGGCCAGGGGCCTGGGGATGAGGATTGATTGGATTTTGATGGCCAGCTGCTGGGGCTTGGATGTTTGGAAGTCACTAGAGGTGGAATGGTATCCTTGGTTGGATCATTGGGGGCTTTTAGGGCAGAGATGTTTTGGGGAGAGTGGGGATGGACCTGGACATTGGCGCCTTAATTCCTCCTTACTAGATGATGGGAGTCGGTGGGATGAGTGGGCTGAAGACATTCAACTAAGAGTGGAGTACTGGAGGCAGAAAGGTACCCCAGTTGGTATTCGGTGGATGAGGATGAAGGAGATGGCCAGGACCTTCTGGAGTGAGGCTGGTAAGGAGGCTGGGAGACAGAGGAGGCAGCAGGTGCAGTGGGCTTCTTGTAGACTAACTAGACTCTTGGAGGACTGGGTGAGACTGGTGGCACTGGAGGGAGAGGAGGACTGGAGAGTGATAAGGGCAAGAATGGAGGTAGTTGAACTATAACAGGTGCTGCAGAACGAGGAAGAGGCAAGGATTCAGGGTTTGGCAGTACGGCTTCGTTGGCAGGGGTTGGAGGAAGGAGAGCAGCCCTCAAAGTTTCTCACAAGAGCCCTTCAAGTGAGAAGGGTGCAACAAAGGTGGGAGGGGGTGCTTAATGCCAATGGTATATTGGTACATGGGGTACAAGATATTCTTGGATCGTTAAAGGAGTACTGGAGTGGATTGTGGAGTGAGGAGGAGGGTGGAGCAGATACTGAGGACATTGACCGAGTGTTGGAGGATTGGCACCCTATACAAGCAGTTGGGCTGGGTGACTTAGTATTGCCAGTGCAAGAGGAGGAGATCTGCCAGGTTCTTGCCATGATGACCTTGGGTATAGCACCTGGGGAGGATGGGCTGCCCTGGGATTTCTGGAAAAAGATGGTGGGAGTCCCAGGAGTACTAGGAGAGATGATGGCACTGTGTGATTGGATTATACAAACAGAGAGATGGGTGGGAGATCAGGATCTGGAGCTGGTAACATTGCTTTATAAGAACAAAGGAAGGCGAGAGGACTGGAAGAACTGGAGGCTGATTATGCTACTTGATATGGACAGAAAGTTGGTTACCAAGGTGGTGGTTGCAAGGTTGCAAAAGGTGGCCCAGCAGGTCCTGGGTGATGAGCAGAGAGGCTTTGTGGGAGGCTGGCTCATCAGAGATAGCATGGTATGGGTTCATGGAGTTATTGAAGGAGTACGAGCCAGTGGGCTGGATGGATGTCTGGTCTTTTTGGACCAGGAGAAGGCTTATGACTGAGTGCGACAGGTCTGGCTGGTGAAGGTTTTGGATAAGATTGGAGTTCCACAACAGTTCAGAACAGCCATGATCAGCCTACTAGAAGGGAGTAGGACTGCACTCATGTGTAATAGACACAGAGGGGTAGCTTTTCCCCTGGGAAGGGGGGTGCCTCAGGGGGACCCACTGTCCCTCATTTTGTATGCACTTTCTCTGGAGCCCCTCATAGACAGAATCAGGCAGAAGATAGTGGGGCTCTCTATCTTTGGCATTAAGTGGAAAGTAGGGGCTTTTGCAGATGACATGGTGGTCAGCCTGGGATCAATTGCAGATGTTGAGAAGCTAAAGAAAACAGTGGAGTAGTATGAGGCGAACTCCAGAGCTAGGCTCAATTGGCATAAGTACGAGATGATAGTGTTAGGCAATGGTCTGATGGGAGGGGAGATTATTGGTACCATTGTTCCTACTGGTGAGGCAGTTTGGTACTTGGGTATCTATCTGTTAGTATATGGGTTGGTTCTGTCCCAATATTGGTGGGAGCAGCAGGTTGGTATCTGAGAGGAGGCACTGCAGAGTTGGGGGGGCTGCCATTTGTCCCTGGCAGGATGTGTTTCAATTCTGAATGTCTATTGGATGCCGAAGGTGTGATATCTGGCTTATTATTTAGACTTCCCTGTCTGGGTAGTGAAGAGATTGATGAAGCTAACCAAGGGGTGGATCTGGGCTGGAAGGCAGAGTCAAATTAGCTGGGAGGTCTTATCCCTACCAGTGGTGAGTGGGGGACTGGGACTGGTTGACTTCCCTAAGAGGCTGTACTGCTTGAGAGCATGGTGGCTGAAGAGAGTGGTGGAGTTGAGAGGGAGTGGTTGGGTCCCCCTACTGCAGAAAGTCTGAGAGATGAGGGCCTCTCCGAGGGGTTCAACTGGTGATCTCCTAGTGCTTGTAGGCCTTCAGAACACTGAACAATTGTGATTTAAAGACTTTTGGTGGGGAGTGGCAGAAGGGGTATGCTGCATTGGAATTAGGTGGCAGGGAGATGAAGGGGAGGCAGCTTGGGACCCAGAGATGTGGCAATGGGACCAAGTGTTACTGGGTGGCATTCCCCTACTTGAGTTTGATATTGGTGATGGGATCAAATGCCAGCAGGGGCCAGGCCAGAACCTGTGGCCTAGCAGTTGGCAGGGAGTAGGAATCGGTGAGGAGTGGGACTGGTGCAGCATTTGGGCCTAGAGTGCTGAGGTGAGGAGGTGGCTGCCGCTGAAGTACTGGGTGGTCTGGTGGTGTGTGCTGAGGTGGAATGTCATGCTCAACTTCTGCTCAGGTCACCTTATCGAGGGAGGTTGCTTCAACTGTGAAGAGTGCTATAATGTAGGGCAGAAAGGGGGATATGTACAGATACCTGAACATTGGCTAGGAGAGTGTGAGGTTCTTGGTACCTTTTGGCAGAACATTGGGGATAATTTGGGAGGAGTGGGGCAGAGAGATGGTGTGCAGGGGAGATGGGAGGATCTCAGGGATAGATTGGAGGGGGGGGTGGAGAAGGAATGGCTGATGCTAGGCTGGGCACTGGCCATTTGGGTGGGGCTGGCCAGCTACTGGTTATATGTTTTTGAGGATAGGTGGAGGCTTGGTTCCAAGGTCGGACTGCTGAGGTGGCATAGCCTTATGGAAGACACCCTGATGGGCTGGTGGCTTGGTTGGGGGTTGAAGGGGGGTCGAAGGTGTAGTTTAGTAGAGAAAATCTGTCAGCAGAGTAGGGAGAGGGTGAGTGTTGTAGGTGGGAAAGTGGCCTTTATTTATATAGGTGAGGGGAGTGGCACACCCATGGGAATTGGGTAGTGGGAGGGTATACTGTAAACTTATTGATAGAAGGGTAATAAATGGTAGAGTCCAAGTGACTATAAAAAAAAAAAAAAAAAAAAAAAAAAAGGAATATATATTTTGTCTTGATAGTACATGAGGCTGTCCTTGATGGTGTACTTTTCCTTGAATTCCTTAGTATTTCTTTGTAGAACCAGAGAGTCTTATTCGTATGTCTTCTTGATCTGATTGAGGAATTTAGGTACCACAGTGACTTGTAAAATTGTGGCAAGGTCAGGTCTCCTTGAAAGTGCATTTGGTACAACTAGAGTTTTGCCAGGCTTGTAGATGATGTTTGGGGTGAAGGTCTGAAGTAGTTGACTCCACTTGGCTTGTTGGCAAGAAAGGGTTGGTTGAGTATTGATATACTGAAGAGACCTGTAATCAGTGATTATGTCAAACTCAACTCCTTCTAGGTAGTATTGCCAAGTCTTGAGGATATGTATGATTATCAAGAGTTCCTTTTCATGAATAGCCAGCTTTTGTTCTGCGGGGGACAATTTTCTTGACTCAAAAGCAATAGGTCAGTATCCTTGACCATCATCTTGAGAAATGACTGCACCAATAGCAAAGTTAGATGTATCTGTAGTGACTGTGAACTTCAAGTTTGGATTTATGTTTCTAAGGACAGATGCATGGGTCAGGCAGTTCTTGAGTTCTTGGAAAGCTTGTTGACAGAAAGCATCCCAGATATAGGGGACATAGAGGTCAGAGTTGGGTTTCTTTTACAGGAGGTTTGTCAAAGATTCTGCAATACCAGAGAAGTTCTTGACAAATCGATGGTAGTATCCAGCCAGACCAAAGAAGGACCTAAGTTCAGTGAGGATTGCTGATACAGGCCACTGTTCAATGGCTTGTATTTTCCTTGGGTCTACTTGAATTCCTTTGGCTGATACAATGTGTCTAAGGTATTCAACTTGATCCTTGAAAAATTCACATTTCTTGAGCTTTGCATAGAGCTTGTTCTCACAGAGGATCTTGAGGACTTGTTCGATATACTTGAGATATTTTTCTTCAGTACTACTGAAGATCAGGATATCATTAATGTATACAAGTACAAAGATATAGAGCTGATCCTTAAAGACAGTTTGCATGAGATCTTGAAAGATTGCTAGTATATTGATGAGACCAAAGGCCATGACTAGAAATTCATAGAGTCTGAAGGGTATCATGAAGACAGTCTTGGGTATGTCTTCTGGCTTGATTCAAATTTGGTGATACCCAGAGGTGAGATCAATCTTGGTGAAGTACTTTGCATTTTTGAGGACATCAAAAATTTGATCTATGAGCAGTAGCAAATAATGGTTCTTAACTATGATCTTGTTGAGTGCTCTGTAGTCTATGCACATTTACAGAGTATCATCCTTTTTCTTGACAAATAGGACTGGGGAGCCAAAGGGTGACTTGCTTGGCTGGATGGCTCCTCGCTCAATGAGTTCATTAAGTTCCTTCTTAACTGCTTCAATTTCGAGTGGAGACATGTGATACATTTTCTTCTTAGATATAGCTGCATCAGGTACCAACTTGATTTCATGGTCATGGTCTCTTGAAGGTGGTAGACCAGGTAGTTTGTCTAGGAAGACATTCTTGTACTTATTCAGCAGTAACTTGATACTTTCACTAATTGATAGCTTCTTGTCTTCTTTCTTTGGTCAGATTAGTACCACAAAGGCACAGGTAGCTTTCTTGAGGGCCTTCTTGAACTGAATTGCCAAAAGGGTAGCAATTGGGGTTCTTGTCTAAGTCTTGTCTGGCTTGATGGTAATATTGATTCCATCCTAAAAA
>RBNI01002299.1:0-18934 GCA_003990745.1 Jimgerdemannia flammicorona | reverse complement strand
TTTTTAAAAACAAGCCTTCGTGCTGAAATGGATGTATATAAAAAGAAGAGGTGGCTAACACACCTTGACCGAAATCAACTACATAGAGAGGAGGGGAGCCTCCGAGAACGCGAACGCCAGGTCCGCCGCGAGCGTGCGCAACGTTCCCGCGAGACCGACCACTCCAAATCTGCGGCACAACGAGAGGAAGGCTTGCTGGCCTTCAACACGCTGCTGATCGACAGGATCCGCACGCACTCGGTCACGTGGGCGGATAAGCGGGCAGACCTGGAACGGGACACACGGTTCCACTCGGCCGGGCTTTACGAGGCGGATCGGCGCCAGTTATTCGATGAGCACGTGGACAAGCTGCATCGGACACGGGTGGATCAGTTCCACCGTCTGCTAGACGAGCATGTCCGGCTTGATACCACGTGGCTCGAGGTCCTACCTGTCGTCCGCGACGACCCGCGCGCCACTAGGCTGTCAAGGGACGAGGATGCGCTTGAGAAGGTGTTTGATGCGTACATGGTCGAGAGGGTTAAGACAGCGAAGAAGGAGTTTGAGGAGCTACTAAGGGAGAATCAGTTTGTCGAGTTTAGGGTTAGGTGGGTCGGGATGGGGGGTGGCGGGGCTGCGGCGCCGGGGGAGGAGGGCGAGGATACGGAGCCTAGAGTGGTTCCTAAACTAGATTTGAAGGAGATCCATGCGGTGTTGAAGGTTCGTATGTCGTTTTTCTTCTGGTATTCGTTGTTTTGCGCCCCACACAATTGTTCGCCTAATGGTCTATATTTTGCACGTTTCAGGAGGACAAGCGATACCTCGTCTTAAACCATCTTCCCGAAGAGCGCGACCGGATGATCGAGGACTATTTGGGCACCCTGGAAAAGCAAAAGCAAATCACGTCGGTGCACGTGGGGAGGTCGTAACGATGAGGATTGTGAGTGTTAAAAAGACAATTGGATCCGAATTAGGATAGGACGATTTGTATAGTATGTAGAATAAAATTATGAACGTGGAAGTTATGCAGCGTGGGTGCTGATGCTTCACATCCTCCTTATCCAACTCGGAGTGTAGATTGTATAGGTAATACTCATGTACTAAAATGCTCTGTTGGACGGGATTGTTCTTGGTAAGAACAGTATCAAGCTTGGAATCTCGAGATCAGTAAACCAGGGTAGCTAGAAGATTATCTTTTGTAAGAAATTCTTTTGGAGGCCAAAGTGTGAATTTAATATTATGCTCCACGGTCCTACCAAACCGACCCGCTCGTTTGTTGCATCTCCAGCACTCGATACGTCTTGGGAATTGGAACAAATAACGTCATTATTATTTTATGTTCCGACGAACGAAGGGCCATTGTAACTGCCGAAGTCCTACAGACGAACCCTTCATCTCTTGCGGATGGTGTTCTACTTTGTATGTATCCAGAACCTATTATTATTTAAGGGGTAGGTACAAATGGTCCCTGAGCTGATTGTGGCTAATGGTAGGTCCCTATAACTATTGATGTGATCCTCCTTTCCGTTCATTCCCATCGACAATCCGCCATCATCGCCATCTAAAAGTTGACTATATGTTTGCACACAAGAAAGCTTACTCATTTCGAAAGACATCTTCATCGGATTATGTCTGGGGTGTCTTGCCTAATGTCCATAGATGATACCTTGGTCTATAGTTTATAGATATAGTGTAAGTTTGGATACTGGAGTATCAGATTCCACCCAATATAAGTTCAAGAAGAGTGCTATAGTGAGAACTATTGTAGTATTCTGAATATTTCAGAATAAACCACACTTTTTATAAAAACTATATAGGTGCAGATAAATAATATGTAGTTGTTATAACATAGTGAATACATAAACTGTGTAAGTATGTTGGATTTCTGTATCTTGAAACTTGATCTTCTTTGACTCTACATAGTCCTAGAGATACAGGATTAGTAAGTTTGAAGTATATCTGCCTGCAGGCTTACTAGTTCTCTCATTTTCTCTTTGCTTTGAACTATTTTGATCTGAGATTTATTCACTAGGATATTTATACAAGTTTTCTAGCTATAAGATGGCTAAGTTATAACTATATTTTCTATAAGTCACTTTTCACAAGTATAGATTCTAAATATCTGTAAGATTTTAACAATTATCAGAATTCAACATCTATTAAATCTCAAGTCATTTATGAAATGACTGCTATTTGTAAGACTATATTATATTTGAAAATTAGATTCAAATACTGTAATTAAATATCTATTTTCCTAATTTATATTCCTAATTCCAATTAACTGTTACATTATTTATATATAACTTTTATATCTAATATATATATAATATATAAATATAATTCCCTATATTATATAAATACTATATATTATAAAAGGGTATTTTTAGAGTATTTTTACATAGTTTTAAATAGGTTTGCATATTCTGAAAGTTTAAAAGACTATTTCTCTTATCTGGTCTAAAGTAATTTTATATTAGAATATATTTTCTACTTAATTAATTTTAAAGTCTTATTCTAGTATTTAGAGTTTTTAATATTTTAAAAATTTTAGAAAAATTCATAATATATCTTATATAATAAAACTATTATAATGATTGATCTGAATTAGAAATATAAATTAGGGTCTTATATAATAAAACTATTGTGATAATTGATCTAAATTAGGAATATGAATTAGGGAAATAAATATTTGATTATAGTACCTGAATCCAATTTCCAAATATAGTATAGCCTATAAATAGCAGTCATATTTTGTAAACATTAAAGTTTTAGCAAATGTTAAAGTATTTGCAAATATTAAAAACTTTACAGATGTTAAAGTTTTGGTAATTGTTAAAGATTTAGCAGATATTAAAAAGTGACTTATAGAAAATATAGTTATAACTTAGCCACCTTATAGCTAGCAAACTTGTATAAATATTCCTAGTATCTAGATTGAATAAACCTCAGATAAAAATAGTTTAAAACAAAGAGAAAGTAAAGAAACTAGTAGACCTACAGATAGATATACTTTGAATTTACTCACTCTTATATCCTAAGGACTTTGTAAAGTCAAAGAAGATCAAGTTTTCAAGATACAGAAATCTGATATATTTATACAGTTATGCATCTGCTACATTACAACTTAGTGTCCATTGATTAGTGATTTAAGACAAATTCCTTACTTTCAAGCTAAATAACAAATAACTGCTACCACTTAAACAACTATACAAATCAAATCAAGATATCTAGACAAGATAGATATGAGACTACTAGTATTCTATAGATATATCTCAGATAAATTAATCATCATCTTCATTGATAATTTTGAGTAGTATACTGTTATAAGGACTCTGACAGCAGTATAGCAAGTAGTCCTCATACTCTTTAGTCTCTGAGGACCAGTAAGAGCAGCATTCACAGCTGTAATTTATATAGAAAATTATGACAATACTATACTAGTAGCATAGAAGGCTTGGCTCTAAACCATCTACTATATAGATAAGATCAAGTAAGCTCTGAAGGATCAGCTCAATATAATATATCAAGGAATAAGTGAGGATTCAAACATATTCTACACCAGAATCTGATATTAGATAATTCTTACAGATTATACTACTGCTATCCAAGATCAAATAGCTGAGATAATCTTTATAAAAGGAGTCCACTCAGAGATAGCCCTAGCTATCTACTCATTATTAGTAGTTCTGGATCTAGCACAAAAGATTACCTATGTTTAGCAATATTGGATAGCTAGATATCCATAAGACTACATAATGGAAAGAGTTACTGGAGTCAGAATCAAAGTACTCAAGATAACTAGTATAATCTCTACTATAGTTATCAATTGAAATACACCTTAGCTAAGAACTATTGAGTAGCAGAGGAATAGTAACTCTATAGAGAAACTTGCTAAGAAGTTTACTAAAATTACTGCCCATCTAGGAGATGTGGTAAAAGAAATTAGAGAAAGGGACCACTACTCAGTTCAGAAGTTTGCTACTATCTCAGACAAGAAGAGAGATACCAGTTATACTTATGGAGAAGAAGACCACTACTTATATGAATATATAAGTGAAGCTAAGTACAAGATTCAGCTAAGCAATACTACTCAAAATAAGAAATAGGCCAATACTATTATCTTCAAAGAGATTGAAGAATCAGATAAAGAAGAATGAAAAGTCTACCCTACTGAGATTGTTAAGAAGAGTATCTACAAGCAACCCTATAAGAGATCACCAGAGAGACTCAAGAAGAACTCCATAGAGAAACAGATAGAGAGTACTACAGAAAGCTAAGCCAAAGAAATAAATCAAGATATAGAGTTAGAACAGACTATCTAAGATATCATGAGGAACTATCCTAGCTAGTGAAGGAGAAAAGGAGAAGAAGCTTTGCAAGACCAAGACTTTTAAGTATGATATCTTCAAAGACCTCAGTCAATAAAAAGTCAATACAACTTTTGGCCAGCTGGCAGAAATACCTACATTTAGACAACAAATGAGATATAGACTAGTAGAGATAACTAAGGAGTAAGGATAGAAGATAATCAAGACTAATAATATTTAAGAAGACTCTAGAGAAGAGAGTAAAGATATATAATTGCAAGACATTTGCCTATACAATCTATCAAATTGAAAATAGAATCTTTGAGATCATTATTAATACTAGAGCAGGAGGATGCCTTCTCAGCAAAAAAGCAGCAGACTGCCTAGGTTGGAAGGTTGAAGAAGCAATCAAATTAGTATTCATTACAGCAGATGGCACAAGAGCCACACCTATAAGAAAGATCTAAGATATTCCAATCAAGTTTAGAGGAGCAACCATCTCAATAGATGTGATCATAATCAATACTACCAACTATGATATCTTCATTAGTAATCAGTAGCTTTATAAAGCTAGAGCAATAATTGACCTCAATGCCTAGAAGATGCAAATTCCCATTAATGTTAACAAAAGAGTGCTATCTGAGATAGAGGAAGAAGAAAGCAAGCAAGAAGAAGCCCACATAGTGACTATATAGAAAAAGAAGAAGAAAGTTGGATAGATCAGTGAAGAAAAATAATACAAAAAGATCATTAAAGAATATGTACCATAAGGAGTCTATCCTTATGGAATCAAGATATACTGTATGAAACATATTGATTATTGCTACTAGTATATTAGTGGAATTAAGAAAATCTATCATAAAAGAAGACAGAAGGCTCTCAAGAAACAGATAAGGTAAGTAAAGGAGAAGGAAGAGGATGATAAACCACCAGCTCTCCTGAAGAACAGTAATGATAAAGAAGAGATCAAGATCAAGATTTGAAAAATCCACCCTAATACAGTTCTATCAGAATATAAATAAGAGAATATAGCTAGAATAGATATTACTACAATAGAGAAGACTATACTTGAGCCTCAGATAACTACTCAACTTGCAACTGATCTAGAGATAACCATTTCAAAACACCATATCAGAATCCTCAAGACAAAAAACAGCCTAGCTAAGAATGAGATTACTATCAAAGGAGGAGTCATCTATTCAGACTATATTGGGGAAATACTACTTATTACTAGAAACCACAACTCTACAATTCTATTTCTAATCAAGAAAAAGGACTGATTAGTATAGATGTTGATCTTCTCAGTTCTTCAGCCAAAGATCATAGAAGTTAAGAAGTTGAAAGAAACAGAAAGAGAAAAGAAAGGATTCAGATCCATAGAAAGAAGAGTATTTGCCAGTACTAAGATTACTGAATTGGATCATAAGAAGGAGAAAACTACAAATAAGTATAGCTATATCATTAGAGATAAATTCCCACTCAAAAAGGAACTTAAGAAGATACTCTATAAATTTAAGAATATCCTAGCTACAGACTTCAAGAATATCAAAAGAAGACTCTACACTACTATCATAATATGGACACAAGAGATACTAAACCAATCTATTAAAAAGTAAGGTCAATTCCACTAGTCTATCATGAATAGCTTAGAGAAGAAATCAAGCAGATAGAAGAAACCAGTATCATCAAAGAAGTCAGTAGTCCTTGGGCTTCACCAGTCATATTAGCTCTGAAGAAAGAAAGCAAAATAAGAGAATTTGTCTCAAAACTCTATACTGATTATAGAAAGCTCAATCTAGTTATAAAGAAGGATTGCTCACTACTACCCCTCATTAGTGATATCCTTGTAACTCTGGGAGATGAAGGATAGTATTATAGTATCTTAGATTTATACTCAGGATTCTACCAGATTGGTCTCATAGAAGCAGTAAGTGAAAAATCAGCCTTCATCACCCCAGATGAAATCTATGTCTATCTGTAAATACTATTTAGAATGTACAATATACCAGTAAGCTTTCAGTAAATAATAAACAAAATCTTCTTCTATAATATGAAAAGATGGATGATGGTTTATATTAATAATACTATTATCTACAAACAGCTAAAAAAAACATCTATAGCACATCTAGTAAATAATGGAGAAGCTAAAGAAATATGATCTTTACATCAAGCCCAAGAAGTACAAGTTTGCAGAAATTGAGATCTCCTATCTTGATCATATCATTAATTAAGATGAGATATATATAGACCTATTCAAGATTCAAGCAGTAGTAGTATATATATTTTCAAGTATTAGCTATATAAATATAATATTAAGTGCACAGTCCTTAAGGTATTTGTGGCCCAAGATATATTTAGTCTTGAGGTCAAAGTAGAAGTTATTCTACAAGTACTTACATAATACAGATTTCTTAAATCTAAGCTTTTATACATAGATAGTAACCTAAGACCAATCACTATTATAGAAGCTCAAGCCTTCATGGGACTTACCTCATACTATAACAGATTTATTAGAGGATTCTCTAATATTATAGTCTCAATCTATAAACTCAATAAGAAGGATGTCAAGTTCTAATAGACTAGTAGGTAACAAAAAGTATTCAATAAACTCAAGATTAGGCTGATACAAGTACCCATCCTCAGAAGACCTAATTGGACTCAAGAATTCATCCTGTAGACAGATATAAGTACTTAAGGACTAGGAGTCATCATGGCCTAAAAAAAAAGACAAAGTAGAATATATCATTACATATCTCAGCTAAGGAACCTGAGGAGCTGAAAAAGAATATAAATCCTATAAGTTAGAATACCTCACAGTTATCTGGGCTATAGAAAAGTTTCACTACTATTTTATAGAGAGATACTTTACTATTCAGATAAATCACTCAGTTCTCACCTAGCTACTGACTACTGGGTAATCTAAAGGAATCTATACTAGATAGATTATGAAGTTACAAGCTTATAATGTAACTATTACTGTTCTGAAAGAATCAATATTAATGCAGATACTCTCTTATAGACACCCCAAAGAACCTCCAACCAGTAAATCAACTATGAATAAGGAACTCTACTATAGAATTATCATCTATTTGAGATAGCAAAAGATGCCCCAATATCTGAAAGAATGGACACAAATGATCATTAATAAAATATAGAAACAATTTGAGACTGATGGAGAAATACTAAAGAAAAGAAAACTACTAGTTATATGTATATACTTGAATATAAGAAGGAGCAAGCAATAAAATCAATATATAATCTTGGTTATCTAGAAGAAATAAAAATATATGATAAAGTAAGAAGAACAATGTGGTGGTCAGAAATAGAAAAAGATATTAGATGATTTGTTAAGATCTATGATAAATATCAGAAACAGAAATAAGACTAACAAAATCAAGCCCCAGAATCAGTACACATAGAACCAGTACTCTTTGTATACATTATAATAGATATAATCAGCCTCCTACCCCTAACTTTGAATGACAACTGATATATCATTATCATTATAGACCTTTTCATAAAATAAATAGAGGCAGGATCTCTTAAAGAAGTCAATGCATAGTCAATTGCTGATTTTTTCTACAAAGAAATCATCTGCTGATTCAAGACTCCAGTATAAGTAACTACAGATAGAGGAATAGAATTTGTGAACCAGTTTTTAGAGGTTCTCTACAAGAAGTACAAGATCTAGTATATTCAGACTACAGCCTATCACTCTTAAGAAAATAGATAAGTAGAAAGAACTAACAAGATCCTTAAGAGTGTTATTGTCAAGATCTGTAATAACTATAAAAACTAAAATTACTATCTGCCAATAGTATTATCTACTCTTTGGGATATCTAATTATAAAGCACCTATTTCACTCCTTAAGAAATACTGTTTAGAGAAGAAAGTTCTCAAGGAACCTTATTGTCCAATAGAGATGCTATATGGAAATACATAGATATAGAAATATGAAGACTATATCAAATCAGAAAGAAGGCTGAGAATTATATAACTAAGATGCAGGTACTATAATAGAATAATGTAGAAAAAACTCACAAGCCTCTAAAGATTATTAAGATAGAAGATAAAGTCCTAATATATCAGAATATGGTAGAAGCTTTATAGTTACAAAAACTGAAACCTAAGTGGGAAGGATCTTATCTTATGCAAGATATAAAAGAAACCACCTTTTGGTTATAAAAACTCTCAGATATAATTATTCTCACTACTATTCACTGAAACTGACTTAAGAAGCATCATAGCTAATCAATAGAGTATCACTATAGCTCTCAAGATCACTAGTACTATACAATGAGCTATAAAAAGACAATAATATACTACTGAGCTACTGATTATAAAAGAATCCTTTGATAGTATCCAGAGTATTGTTTAGATACACTTATCATAAATCTTATATTTCAAGACCTACTAGAATTAGACTGAGTTTCATACTTCAAGTTAGGACAGCTACTAAACTCATAACCAGAGATGGGAAAAGAACAGATCACTATTACCAAAAGAGTATACAAGTTATTCAAAGAAGATGAACAAGCCTTAGCTCATTTCCTAGGAGTAGCTTTAGAAAACTTTAGATATATCAAAAGACACTATTGGGAGAATGTAATAATATAAATCACACAATACAAGAAGATACAAATTATAGAAGCTTGGGAGTTTGAGTGAATAAGATATTTTAGAGATAAATCACCCATTCAGAAAGAAGGTATAACAGTTGATCCAAATTAGGAATATGAATCAGAAGAATAGATATTTGATTATGATACCTAAATCTGATTCCCAAATATAATATAGCCTTATAAATAGCAGTTTTAGTAAATATTAAAGTATTTGTAAATATTGAAAACTTTGCAGATATTAAAGTTTTGGCAATTATCAAAGATTTAGCAGATGTCAAAAAGTGACTTACAGGAAATATAGTCATAACTTAGTCACCTTATAGCTAGCAAACTTATATAAATATCCCTAGTATCTAGAGTGAATAAACCTCATATCAAAATAGTTTAAAGTAAAGAGAAAGCAAAGGAACTAGTAAGCCTGCAGATAGATATACTTTGAACTCACTCACCTCTGTATTCTGAGAACTCTGTAGAGTTAAAGAAGATCAAGTTTTTAAGATATGTACTATAATGGCTGATCCAAATTAGTAACATGAAATAGGGGAATTAGACATTTGATCATGGTACCTGAATCCGATTCCTAATATAGTTTAGCCTTATAAATAGCAGTCATATTCTGTGAAGTGCAGAAACTTTAATATTCACAAAGATTTAGGAGATGTTAGAATGTTTGCAATCAGCGAAATCCTAGCAGATGTTAAAAGATTTGATACTTGCAGGAAATGACTCACTACTTAGCCACCTTATAGCTAGCAAACTTATATAAATAACCCAGTATCTTTGAGTGAATAAACCTCAGATCAAAATAGTTCAAGTAAAGAGAAAGCAAAAGGAACTAGTAAGCCTGCAGGTAGATACACTTCAAACTCATCCATCCCTGCATCCCAAGGACTTTGTGGAGTTGAAGAAGAGCAAGTTTTCAAGATACAGAAATCTGATGTACTTCAAAGGTTAAGCGTCCACTATGTTACAACTTGGTGCCTATTGGCTGGTAATTCAAGATGAATCCCTCACTTTCAAGCTGAACAACGAACAACTGCCACCACCTGAACAACCATATAAACCGAGGCAAGATACCAAGATAAGATGGATATAAGACCACCAGTATTCTACAGATATACCTCAGATGAATCAATCATTATATTCATCAATAATTTTGAGCAGTATACTGCTGTAAGAACTCTGACAGCAGCACAGCAAGTAGCCCTCATGCCCTTCAGCCTATGAGGTCCTGCCAGAGCAGCATTTACAGCTGCAACCCATACAGGAAATGATGCTGATACCATACTGACAGCACAAAAGACCTGGCTCCGAAACACCTATTACACAGATGAGATTAAGCAAGCCCTGAAGGATCAGCTCAATACAACATACCAAGGAATGAGTGAGGATCCAAACACATTCTACACCCAAATCTGATATCAGATAATCCTCACAGATTATGCTGATGCTATCTGAGATCAAGTAGCCGAAACAAGCTTTATGAAAGGAGTCTACCCAGAGATAGCTATGGCCATTTGCTTATCACCAGTAGTTCTGGATCTGCTACAAAAGGTCACCTATGCTCAGCAGTATTGGATAGCCAGACATCCACAAGACCACACAATAGAAAGAGTCACTGGAGTTAGAATCGAAGCACCGAAGGCAACCAGTGTGATCTCCACTACAATGATCAATCAAAACACACCTCAAACGAGAGCTATGGAGCAGTAGAGAAACAGCAACCCCATGGAGGAGCTTGCCAAGTAGTTTGCTGAAATGACTGCTCACCTAGAAGATGTAGTGAAAGAAATTAGAGGAAGAGATCGCTGCCCGATTCAGAAGTTTGCCACCACCTCAGACAAGAAGAAAGGTACCTGCTATAGCTGTGGAGAAGAAGACTACTACTCATATGAATGTATGAGTGAAACTAAGTACAAGGCCCAGCTGAGCAATGCTACTAAAAACAAGGAACAGGCCAACATCATTATCTTCAAGGAAATTGAAGAGTCAGATGAAGAATGAGAGACCTATCCTGCACAGACTACCAAGAAGGATGTTCACAAGGAACTCTATAAGAGACCACTAGGAAGACCCAAGAAGAACCTGGTGGAAAAACAGATGGAAATGGCCACAGAAAGCCAAGCCAAAGAAATGGACCAAGATATAGAGCTCAAGCAGGCAGTCCAAGACATCATCCAAGGAACCACTCCAACTAGTGAAGGAGAAAAGGAGAAGAAGCTTTGCAAAATCAAGACTTTCAAGTATGATATCTTCAAAGATCTCAGCCAACAAAAAGTCAATATAACCTTTGGCCAGCTTGCAGAAATTCCTACAATCAGACAGCAAATGAAATTTGGACTTGTCGAAACAACCAAAGAGTAGGGTTAGAAGATAACTGAAGCCAACAATGTTCAAGAAGATTCTGGAGAAGAAAGTAAAGACAACTGCAAGACTTCAGCCTATGCAACCTGCCAAATTGAAGACGGAATCTTTGAAGCCATCATAGATACAGGAGCAGGAGGATGCCTTCTCAGCAAGAAGACAGTAGACTGCCTGGGATGGAAGGTCAAAGAAGCAACCAAGTTGGTATTTGTTATAGTAGATGGCACAAGAACCACCCTTTTGGGAAAAATCTGAGATGTTCCCATCAAGTTTGAAGGAGCAACTATCTCAGTGGATGTGATAGAAACCAATGCAACCAACTATGATATTCTTATTGGCAACCAGTGGCTTTACAAAGCTAGAGCAATAATTGACCTGAATGCTCAGAAGATGCAGATTATCTACCAAGGTCAGAAGATATGAATTCCCATCAATATCAACAAAGGAGTGCTCCCCAAGATAGAGGAAGATGAGTAAGAAGAAGCTTACATGATGACCATACAGAAAAAGAAGAAGAAAGTCAGATGCATGAGTGAAGAAGAATGGTACAAGAAGATCACAGAAGGATATGCACTACAAGGAGTCTGCCCACATGGGATCTGAATGTACTGTATGGAGCATATCAATGAGTACTATCAGTGCACTGGCAAAATCAAGGAGATCTACTACCAAAGAAGAGAGAAGACCCTCAAGGAACAAGCCAAAGAAGAAAATGAGGAGAAGGAAGATGATGAACCACCAGCCCTTCTGGAGGACAGTGAGGATGAAGAAGAAATCAAGGTCAAAATCCAGAAGATTCACTCTAATGCAGTCATGCTAGAATACAAATTGGAAAATACAGCTGGAATAGATATTGCCACAGTGGAAGAAACTGTACTTGAACCCCAGACAACTACTCTACTTGCAACTGGCCTAGAGATGACTATCCCAAAGAATCATGTCGGGATCCTCAAGACAAGAAGCAGTTTGGCAAGAAGCGAAATTATGATTGAAGGAGGAGTCATTGATTTAGACTATATCAGAGAAATACTACTCATTGCTAGGAATCACAATCCTACTATTCTATTCTCAATCAAGAAGAAGGACTGACTGGCACAGATGTTGATCTTCCCAGTCTGACAACTAAATATTATAGAAGTCAAGAAGTTGGAGGAAACGAAAAGAGAAAAGAAAGGATTCAGATCTATAGGAAAAGGAGTATTCACCAGTACCAAGATCACTGAACTGGAGCATAAGAAGGAGGAAACCACAAACAAGTACAGCTACACCATTGGAAATGAATTCCCACTCAAGGAGGAACTTAAGAAAATACTCCATGAATTCAAGGATGTCCTCACCACAGACTTCAAGGATATCAAAGGAAAAATGCCATACTACTATCATGAGGTAGATACTGGAGACACTGAACCAATTTACCAAAAAGCAAGACCTGTCCTGCCAGCCTACCAGGAATGGCTCAGAGAAGAAATCAAGCAGATGGAAGAAGCCAGTATTATCAAAGAAGCTAGTAGCCCCTGGTCTTCACCAGTTGTACTAGCCCCAAAAAAAGGAAGCAAGCCTGGAGAATTTGCCCCAAGACTCTGTGTTGACTACAGAAAGCTCAATGCAGTTACCAAGAAGGATTGCCAACCACTGCCCCTCATTAGCAACATCCTTATAATACTGGGAGATGAAGCACAGTACTACAGCACCTTGGACTTATACTCAGGATTCCACCAAATCGGACTCACAGAAATGGCAAGTGAAAAGTCAGTCTTCATAACCTCAGATAGAACCTACATCTACCTGCAAATGCCATTCAGAATGTGCAATGTACCAGCAAGCTTCCAGTGAATGATAAACAAAATCTTCCACTATGACATGGAAAGATGGATGATGGTTTATATTGACAATGTAATCATCTATAGCAAGACACCTGAGGAATATCTGCAGCACATACAGCAGATAATGGAAAGTCTGAGAAAGCATGGCCTATACATCAAGCCCAAGAAATGCAAGTTTGCAGAAATTAAGATCTCTTATCTTAGCCATATTATCAATCGAGATGGAACATACATAGACCCCCTCAAAATACAAGCAGTAGCAGCATACCTAAGGCCCACCACTGTCACAGAAGCCCAAGCCTTCATGGGACTTGCCTCCTATTATTGTAGATTTATTAGAGGATTTTCCAACATTGCAGGTCCAATCTACAAACTCAACAAGAAGGACATCAAGTTCCAGTGGACTGGCAGACAACAAAAAGCATTTGACAAACTCAAGGTCAGACTGATCCAGGCACCCATCCTCAGATGACCCAATTGGACTCAAGAATTCATCCTGCAGACTGATGCAAGTGCACAGGGACTAGGAGTAGTCCTAGCTCAAAAGAAAGACAAAAAAGAGTATATTATTGCATATCTTAGTCACGGAACCCAAGGAGCTGAAAAAGAATATGAATCCTACAAGTTGGAATATCTCACAGTCATCTGGGCTGTGGAAAAGTTCCACTACTACCTGGCTGGAAGATACTTCACCATTCAGATAGACTACTCAGCTCTCACCTGGCTACTAACAACTGGACAACCCAAAGGAATCTATGCCAGATAGATAATGAAGCTACAAGCCTACAATGTAACTATTGTATACCACCTCGGAAGAACAAATTCCAATGCAGATGCTCTCTCATAGATACTCCGAAACACCTCCAACCAACAAATCAATTATGAATAAGGAGCTCTACTATGGAATCATCACATATCTGGGATAGTGAAAGATGTCCCAATATCTGAAAGAATGGACACAAATGATTATCAACAGGACATGGAAATAATTCGAAACCGATAGAGAAACACTGAGGAAAGGAAAACTACTAGTCATACCAGAACACAAAAAGGAGCAAGCAATGAAATCAGTATATGAACTCGGCCATCTAGGAGGAACCAATACATATGATAAGGCAAGAAGAATGATATGGTGGCCAGGAATGGAGGAAGATATCAGACAATTTGTCAAAATATATAACAAATGCCAGAAACAAAAACAAGACCAACAAAACCAAGCCCCAGGATTAGTACACATAGAACTGATACCATTTGCCCACATAGCAATAGATGTAATTGGCCCCCTACCCCTGACCTTGACTGGCAACCAATATATCATTATCATTGTAGACCTTTTTACAAAATGAATAGAAGTAGGATCCCTCAAGGAAGCCAATGTACAGTCAATTGCCGATTTCTTCCACAAAGAAATTATCTGCCAGTTCAAGACCCCAATACAAGTAACTACAGACAGAGGAATGGAATTCTTGAATCAGTTCTTTGAGGTTCTCTACAAGAAGTACAAGATCCAGCACATTCGAACCACAGCCTACCACCCTCAAGGAAATAGATAAGCAGAAAGGATAAACAAGACCCTCAAAAATATTATTGCTAAGATCTGTGATAACTACAAGAACTGGAATCACTATCTGCTAATAGCATTATTGGTCCTTTGGGATATTAGATCACAAAGTACCCATTTTACCCCTTGGGAAATACTGTTTGGAGAAGAAAGTTCTCAAGAAACTCTATCATCTAATAGAGATGCTATATGAAAACAAGTGGATACGGAGATATGGAAACTGCACCAAATTAGGAAAAAGGCTGAGGATTACATAAATAAGGTGCAAACACTACAACAGAATAATGTGGAAAAGATTCACAAGCCCCTGGAGATTATCAAGATAGGAGACAAAGTCCTGGTGTATTGGAACATGGTAGAAGCTTCATGGTCACGAAAGCTGGAGCCTAAGTGGGAAGAACCTTACCTTGTGCAAGATATAAAAGGGACCACCTTTTGGCTACGAAAACTCTCAGATACAATCATCCCTACTACTATTCACCAAAACCAACTCAAGAAGTATCATGACCAGTCAACGAAGTAATACTGCTGTCCTCAAGATCACTAGCATGGCCCAGTGAGCTATAGAAAGACAGTGGTGTTCCACTGAGCCACCAATGATAGAGGAATCCTTTGACAGCATCCAGAGTATAGTGTAGATATACTTATCATAGATCTCACATTTCAAGGCCTATCAGAACTGAACTGAGTTCCAGAAATACTTCAAGTTGAGACAGCTACTGAATTCAAAACTGAAGATGGAAAAAGAAGACTGGATCAAGGAATGTCAGCTCTCTTATATTCAAATTACAATTGTAAAAAGAGTATATAAGTTATTCAAGGATGATGAAGCAGCCTTAGTCCACTTCCAGGAAGTAATCCCAGGAGACTTCAGATATGTCAAGAGATAATACTGGAAGAATATAATGATACAAATCGTACAGTACAAGGAGATACAAATTATAGAAGCCTGGGAATTCAAGTGAATAGGATACTCCAAAGATGAATTGCCTATTCAGGAGGAAGATGTGATGGCTGATCCAAATTAGTAACATGAAACAGGGAAATTAGACATTAAAGAGAAAAAGGGAAATTAGACATTTGATCACAGTATCTGAATCCAATTTCCAATATAGTTTAGCCTTATAAATAGCAGTCATATTCTGCGAAGTACAGAAACTTTAACATTCACAAAGATTTAGGAGATGTTAGAATGTTTGCAATCAGCAAAATCCTAGCAGATGTTAAAAGATTTGATACTTGCAGAAAATGACTCATTACTTAGCCACCTTATAGCTAGCAAACTTATATAAATAACCCAGTATCTTCGAGTGAATAAACCTCAGATCGAAATAGTTCAAGCAAAGAGAAAGCAAAAGGAACTAATAAGCCTGCAGGCAGATACACTTCAAACTCACCCATCCCTGCATCCCAAGGACTCTGCAGAGTTAAAGAAGAGCAAGTTTTCAAGATACAGAAATCCGACATACTTCAAAGGTTAAGCATCCGCTATGTTACAGTACTTATATAGTTATATGTCTACTGCATTACACTATATACTAATAGAATTAATATATTATAGATAATCAAAATAACTATTGGCCCTAAGTTCTAAGTTTTATAAGAAAGTACTAAGTTTTAAATATCTATTATAGCAAGTTTCTTCTATCTATTATAGAGATAGAGTCTCAGTATCACTTTTAGATTTTAGTACTTGCAGAGATACTATACTTATATCTTAAGTTAATTAGGCTCAGAATTATTAACAAGTTGAATCTGAGAGTTCTGATAAGAATACTACTTTATTTTTATATTTAGAAAAAGTAGAGCTGAGATTACAATATACTTAGTATAGAGGATATTTATACAGTTTGAGGCTATAGCTAAATATAGTATGCTGGGTGCTGATTTAGAAAGAATTTACACTATCTGAGTTATCTACTTTATTCAAGAAGTCCACCAATTCAGAAAGGATCTATATCACTCAAGTTATCTGCTTTAAGAAGTCTACTAATTTAGAAAGAATCTAATCTAAGAAAATTCCATACTATTTAGGAATTTGCTGCCTAATTAGAAAATTACCAAAATCATCTATATTATATAAAACAGAACTTGCATCTATTTCTGAGAGAAACCATTGAACATTTTGTTGCTTTTTGACAAAGTAACTAAGGGCTCGAGCCAATCTATATAGCAGTCCCAATCTTGTAATTTGTCTTCATTGAGCTGGCTTATTATAGTATCCAGGGTCTATTGTTTCTCCTTCTATGTATAGTTATATACTTCTTGTTTTGCAAGTCTGGATCTTGAGGTCAGCTGGATGTATATTCCTTTGGATGGTTGTATGGCAAGTCCTGTGCTAATGAGTATTATAGGGTTCAGAGTTGTGTCTTGGAGATATATTAAAGTCAAGATCGAGGCTGGTGCGACGCACGCGACACGTGTCCAAACACGTGTCCAATGGGAGGGGGATACTAGAATATTCTGGCTATACTATTACAGATACTACAAGTTTACAAATGTTTTTTCTAGACCTAGGCCGGTTTCGCCCTTGCTCAAGGGGACTCATCAGTTGGCATAAGAGGCAACCAGGCGGTGCGCCTCGCCAGTCAAAAGCGGATTAATAGACAAGTGTTGAAAACAACAGATTTGTGAGAAGTAAAGGTCTACTTATCTTTCATATGAGAGAACCTCGCTTATCATCAAGCCCCGCACCACACCCAGTACACGCTTAATTTCAACTAATAAAGAAACCATATCCAACGTTTGTCGATCGAGTCTGTTAACCATTGTTGAGATGTGGAAAAATGGCAACCAAAGTGTGTTATAGCAAAAGAATCCCTTGGCAGGGCGGTAGATAAGTGAACATTTTGATGATGTCACTCTGAAATATGTAAGAGATCAAAGACAGCCAAATACGGTCGGATGGTGCAGGGTCTCGAACGGTTGTCGAAGCGGGCCCTCCAGAAGCGGTTTGAATCTTTAGAGTAACCGTGGGATGTGCTCTCGGCAGAAGGAATCTCGGCGGAAGGGATCGACTCAGCATTGACAATAGAACTGTTAAAACTGACACGTTTTTCCTGACCCAATGGCTCACCCGTCGCCCGTCCAGTATGAAACAGGCACACACACACGCCCGCGCCGCACGCAACACGCGCACTGTTTTTTTTGGTTCTCAAGCAAATTGCTATCCCCTTATACTACTTTCCTTCATACGATATATCTTCATAGTGGGCGTTGACAAACCGTCACGATTGGGCAAGGAATATAATTTGGTTTATCCCACTCCATTAAGTTGAGGTGGACGAATTACATGTTCAAAGTGGTTGCATATTCAAAAGGCTTGGTATATTAGCCCTATACGGTGTATATACGCGAAATCCCTTATCCTCATAAAAAGATGATACATTATCGTCATCTCGACCCCTTCTCCCACTTCGTAATCCATTCCGCCACGCCATCCCACTCATACGTCGCGATGTCACAATTACCCCCTCCTAAAGGTAAAGGATACTTCGGCAAGATCCCCCACAGCGTCCCCCCAAGCTTCTCATAAAACCTCCGTCCATTAGTATTCCCTTCGAACGTCAGCACGATCAACTTGTCGCTACACGCCGGCCAAGTCTCATGCGCGCTCTTGACCGCCTCCAGGAACAGGCGCCGCCCCAACCCGGTCCCCTGGGCCGTCGGGTGGACATACAAGGTCCACAGCTGGAGCATTGTGGCGCGGTCGAGCGACTCGAGACCGATGTAGGGGCGCAGCGGGCCGGCGTTGGCGACGGCCACGACGCGGGCAGGTTCTGAGTCCGAATGCGTCTCGGCGAGGAGGTGAATCCCGTCCGGAACCGGGCGCGGCGTCAGGTGGTCGGTCCATTTGGTGAGGTAGCTGTCAGCGGTGGAGGGGGCGTGGAGCCAGGAGGCCGGCATCAGCTCCGCGAAGGCCACGCGGATACTTTCAAGGTTGCATTGGGCCATGGCGGCGGCGTCGGGGAGCGTGCCGGGACGGATCGTGTAATCTTGAGGAGTGGAAAAGGCCATTCGGGGAATTGGTGCTTAAGGAGAAGCACGATCAAGGATTCCATCTCTTATATATACCATATCCAGGGTTTGTCCGCTGAGCCACGATAAATTTAGTACAAGAGATAAGTAACTGGGGTGTTTGGGCAAAGCCATTTCTAGATCAGTCATTGTAATTCTTCATAGAGTTAATGCATTCGCTTCGGAAGAAAATGATATAAATACTACATTCATTCTATCTCTATCATATATCTTTTTTTTTTTTTTTTTTTTTTTTTTTT
>RBNI01002298.1:0-18935 GCA_003990745.1 Jimgerdemannia flammicorona | reverse complement strand
CCAACCCCTTTCTGATGAAAGACCACTTTGTTCAACACTATCCCCACCCTCCCCCCACTCTGCTCACATATCTCTTCTACCAGAAGGTGACAATGCCCACCTTGTGGCCCCCATCCAACCCACCACCCCATTAGCAGGTCCACTACTAACTCTTCCCATCTCACTAGCTTCTCCTGTATCCCTATCCATCATCCCTCCTCAAAAACATAGAGCCAATGTCCCGCCAACCCCACCCATACTGCTACCACCCACCCTACAGTAAGCCACTTATTGCCGACAACCCCCACAATTCTTGATGCCAAATCATCCCAGCGACCTCTCTCTCCAACGGGCCTCCTTTCAACCCCAAGCCTATCCCCTATAGCTATCCAAAAATCCCCCAACACCTCACACTCCCCCAGCCAATGTTCTGGCGTTTGTACAAATCCCCCAGCTTGCCCAACATTATAACACTCCTCACATTCCAGCTGACCACCATCCACCAGATGCCCAGCACAGAAGTTCAACATAACATTCCTCCGCAACATCCACCACCATACTACCCAGAACTTAGGAGGAAGCCACCACCTCACCTCAGCACTCCAAGACCAGATTCCTGCCCAGTCCCACTCCTCTCCAATTCTCACCGTCTGCCAACTACTCAGCCAAATATCTTGGCCAATTCGCCGCTGACACTCAACTCCATCTCCAAACTCAAACTCAGTAAGTGGAACACCCCCAAGCAGCAGACAGTCCCATTTCCACATAGCTGAACCCCAAACCACCTCCCCCTCATTACCACGCCAGCGCAGGCCTATCCTGTATGCTCCATCGACCACTCCCCACCAGAAGCCCTTATAATGTAGCCGGTGACTACCATTCAGACCCACTAAAGAGAGCAGATCCCCTGAGGACCCCCAAGGAGAGACTCTCATCTCCCACACCTTCTTCATCAACGGTACCCAACCTCCACCCTGTAGCTCAACAGCCCTTCTCAACCACCAAGCTCGCAGGCTGTGGAGATGCTTAGGGAGATTGACAAGACCCAGGCCTCCCCTAGGCACTGGCTCCACAAGGGTATCCCAACTAATCTGGGCCCTTCTGCCTGCCCAAATCCAATCCCTAGCCAGTTTCATCAACCTCTTCACCACTCAAGCAGGAAAGTCTAAGTAATATGCCACATACCACAGCTTGGGGAACCAGTATACATTCAGAATTGCCACCCGCTCTGCCAGGGAGATGTGACGACCCCCCCAACTTTTAAAAGCCTCTCCCCAAATGTCCACCCTCCTCTCACACCATATCCATGGCAGGACCGATCCATATACCGAGAGGAAGATACCGAGATACCGCACCACTTCTCCTGTGGGGACAATTGTTCCAATGACATCCCCTCCTACTAGCCCATTCCCCAGCACCATCATTTCACACTTATGCCAGTTGAGCTTCACTCCCGAGCACACCTCATACCACTCCACTGTTTCCCAAAGGGCCTCCACATCTGCTACCGATCCAAGTCCCACTACCATATCATCCACAAAGGCCCCCACCTTCCACTCCACACCATACACAGTGAGCCCAGCCACCCTCCTATGGATCCTATCCATCAGAGGTTCCAAGGAGAGTGTATACAGGATAGGGGGTAGTGGATCCCCTTGAGGCATGCCTCTCCCCAAGGGGAATGCCAAACCCCTGTGACCATTACACATTAGTGCTGCTCTACTCCTATCCAGCAAACTCAACATAGAGGCCCTAAACTGTGGAGGAACACCAATTCTGTCCAGCACCTTGCCCAGCCAAACCTGCCAAACACAGTCATAGGCCTTCTCCTGGTCCAAGAAAACCAGTCTGCCATCCAGTCCGCAGGCCCGGGCTCCTTCAATAATGCCATGCACCCAGGCAGTTCCATCTCTGATGAGTCTACCTTCTACAAAGTCCCACTGTTCCTCACCTAGCACCTGCTGAGCAACCTTCTGTAGCCTCACAACAATCACCTTAGTCACCAACTTCCGATCCATATCCAGAAGCATGATCGGCCTCCAATTCTTCCAATCTTCATGTCTGCCCTTATCTTTGTACAACAGGGCCACCAACCCTAAGTCCTGTTTGCCAACCCACACTCCATTCAGAAGAACATAGTCACAGAGTGCAGCCATCTCTCCCAGTATTCCAGGAACTTTCGCCATCTTCTTCCAGAAGTCCCACAGTAACCCATCCTCCCCTGGTGCCGTCCCCAGCTTAGTTGCTACTAAGACTCCTTGAATCTCCTCCTCCTGAACTGGCAAGACTAAATTCCCTAGACCCTCGACCACCAGTGGTTCCCACTCCTCCAGTGCATCACCAATCACCTCTGCATCAGCACCCCCTTCCTCCTCACTCCACAGACCCTGCCAATTCTCCTTCAATACCCCCAGGATCTGCTGTGTACCATGTACCAATTCTCCCTCAGCATCAAAGACCCCATCCCACCGATGTCTCACCTGCCTGGCCTTGAGGAGCCTAGACAAATACCGAGTAGGCCTCTCTCCCTCTTCAAGCCCCTGCCACTGTAGTCTGGCCACCATTCCTCACATATAAGTCTCTTCTTCCTCCCTCAACACCTGTTGCAATTCCACAACTTCCAATTTCGCCCTTGCCAACCTCCAATCCTCCACCTCATCATTCGTAAGCAAATCTGCCCACATCAACTGCAATCTCCTCAGCCGATTAGAAGTATACCATAATCTCTTTCTCCTCTGTCTCCCTGCCTCTCTACTAGCCCCACTCCAATAGGCCCTCGTGGTCTCCTTCAACCTCAACCAACAGACAGCTACCAAAAGACCCTCTTGCCTCCAGAGTAGAACCTTTGTCTGGATGTCCTCTACCCATGGATCCCACAACCCCTTCTCAACCAGCAGGGAGGAGTTAAGGTGCCAATGTCCAGGTCTATCTCCACTCCCCCCAAACTGCCCCTGCCCGAACAGTCCCCAGTGATCAGACTATGGGCACCACACCACCTCCAAAGCCTTCCAGACATCCGCACCCCAACATTTGGCAGTCAGAATCTAGTCAATCCTAGTCCCTAGGCCATTCACCCAGTGTGTGTAGACCCTGGAGTCGCCCCACCATATTCAGCCCATATTCTCTAATGAGCTAAGGTTCTCCACCTCCACCCATACATCTAGACCTCCACTCCTTCCACCAGCATTTCTCCCGCCATCAGTTCTATCCAGACACAAATCCTGAACCATGTTGAAATCCCCACCAAGGATATCAACCCCCTCCTCCAATAGAATGCCCTCCTCCAGCAGATCCTTAATCCACGCAATCCTCTCTCCCCTAGCCACCGGACAATAATATGAACCCACCCTCACTGATTCCCACCCTGGCCGGTGCCAATTACCCCAGACCAAGCAATCTCCCCAGCTCCTGATTCCCTCCAAATCGCCTCTACCTTTCTTTACCAGAATCGCCATCTTTCCAAACCAAGCAGTAGCTCCACCCCATTCTCTAGTCCATTCTATCCGATCATCCTCATCCTCACACCGCACATCCTGCAATAGAAAGAGATCAGCCTCCAATCCCTTTAGCCAAGTAAAAATGTTCTTACACCACCCAGTTCCCCGAAATCCATTCATGTTGAGAGAGAAAATGTTAGTTGTACTGTTCATGAGGAATAATGTTAAAGATTGAGCCTCTCCTCTACAAATCTGCACCCAAGTCCTCCTGTACCAAATCCAAGATGCATTCTGCAGCCAGTTCCTTCTTTGCAGCTTCCTGTGCCTCCAATCCCTCCAGAAGTTCAACCATTGCTCCATCCTCCCTTTCCTCAAAGTCCTCCTGATACTCTCCACAGGCCTCCTGCTAGAACTTCAACCCATGGCGCTCTGCCCAACAGTAGGCAGCCCTTTCACCAGCAACAACCAACAGCTCTGCCTTCCTCACCTCATCCATCTCATAACCCTCATCTTCCAGTAAGATCACAAGAATCTCCGTCTTCAGCGCCTCCACTACTCCATCACCCTGCAGAATCCTCACCCAGTGCTCCTCTGGCATGGCCCTCAGATCCATTTCCCCCAACACCTCAGCTGCAAGGTTATCCATCACGTTGCTCATCCACAGCAGATTCCCAATCTCCTTCCCTCCAGGGGTCTCTGGCCGCCCTGTATCCAACATCGTAGTATCAGCACCGACACTGGCCTCCTCATTCCACTCCTCCTCTGGGACATCCACCAGCTTGTCCTCACCAACTGCCACCACCTGGCCTCCTTTCGCCACATCAGGGACCCCAAAGGTAACTCGCTGAGCTCCCTGCATCGGAACATCTTCGGCCACCCCCCATTGCCCCACCGGGCCCCTCCTGACCAGCAGGGGGGGGGTGCCATCTGACTCCTCCTCCCAAACCTCAAAAGTACCATCCACATAGGGATCCTTACCCAGCACCTTCACTGCCCATTCTTCTGTCACCACCGCCTCCGTTCCACCCTCACTAGCCCATACACTAGCTTTGACTCCTCCAGACTCTCCAGCCCCATCTGCCTTTCTCTTCTCCCCTCCAGACATACTTGCCAAGAGCTCCCTCTGTCTCAAGTGCCCCTGGGCCTGCTCCCACTGCTTCTTGTCAGTGCATATATGCTTCCCCTCCACAATCTCCAGGTGCATCAACTCCTCAAAGAGCTTCCAGGCCTTCGCCTGCCTTTCCACCACACCACTCATCTCCTCCAATGCCTCTAGCAAATCCTCCTCCTCCTCCTCACTCCCCTTCACCCTCGACACCTTACAAATAAAAGCGCCCCACATCAACACTGAGGGCCAGTCACCTGCCTTCCCTGTGGCCTCCCTCCCTGCTAGCCGAATCCTGACATCAACATCGCCTATCCTAATCTTTGTCCCCTCCCACACCTGAAAGCCAATATCCACCACATCCCCATACTCTGCCATCACCTCCTCTACTCTCCTCCTCGTCTCCTCCTTCGTCACCCCCTTCACCATCAGCTGTACCACCCTGGGGTCCCACCACAAACAGCGCACCATCGGGACCACCACCTCCCCAACTGCCACTCCAGCTCTCAGCGCCTCTTCCAGTAGGCCCACCTCCTCAAAGCCCACCTCCACTCCCTCCAGACCCTTCAGGAATTTCACCAAGGCCACCCCAGCCACCTGCTTCGAAATAAGTCCCAGGACCATCCTTGCCATCACCACCAAGCCCTGGAAGTACAATGTAGCCGCGAACTCCGAGATTGACTTCTTGAGTAACGGAGCCACCGCCAGTCCCGTCACACCATCTGCCAGGTCCTCCTTCCGCATCGGGAGCCCCAGCCCCCCCTGGCCATTAGCCATCACATCTCTTTTTTTTTCCTAATTCGCCATCATGCTGCCATCAGCCATCCCGCCCCCAGCCATAACACCTCCAGACCCTATGCTCAAACCCCCAGTCAGAGAACCTCCCCCCCTTCCAGGGCCCACCTTGCCCTTCCCCACTGCAGCACCAGCCCAGCTTTCAGTTGGCCATCCACTCCCCTTCACCTTGTCAGCAAAACTCATGTGGCCAGTCCCTCCTCCCTTCCCACCTGACACCGGCCCTCCTCCAGCACTCTCACTGCTCGTCGACCCTCCAAAGGCCCCCATCCCCAGGCCATAACCCCTCCCAACCTGCTGCCAGCCAAAGGCCCCAGGTCCACCAGACCCAGCATGTCTGTCGGAACTCTTGCTTGAAGACATGTTGATAATACCTTTCCTCCGCTTTGTGTCGAAAACTATTGCTTGAAGTTTGTGTAATGCGAATTGTACTGGAGAAAGGTATTACTAGTCATCTGTGATGGCCTTGGCCTTGTGAAGCCATTGGTTGCCAATGAGGATGTCATGGTTGGTAGCACTTATAACAATCACATCTACTGGGATGGTAGCTCCTCCTATCTTAATAGGGACTTCTCAGATTTTGCCAAGAGAGGTAGCTCGTGTTCCATCTGCTGTGACATAGACCATCTTGGTGGACTCTTCAATGTCCCAACCTAGGCAGTCAATTGCCTTCTTGCTCATAAGGCATCCTCTAGCATCAGTATCAATAATGGCATCAAAGATACAGTCTTTGATCTGACATGGGGTATAGACTGATGTCTTGCACTGGTCTTCAGATTCTTCACCTGAGTTCTCAGATTCTTCCTGTACATTGTGAGCTTCTACAATCTTGTACTCTTGATTCTTGGTGGTAGTTGCAAGTCCTACTCTCAACTGCTGTCTGAAGGCAGGGACTTCGGCTAGTTGTCCAAAAGTAGCTTTGATCTTTTGTTCCTTGAGGTTCTTGTAGATGTCATACTGATGGATCTTGGTCTTGCACAACTTCTGTTCCTTCTTGCTTTCACTTTCTCCTGAGACTGGAGTAGTGCCTTCAATAATTTGACAGACAGCTTCATCTAACTCCATATCTTGATCAATCTCCTTGAGTTGGGTCTTGCTTTGAATAGTGACAGCTGGGGTCTTCTTTGGTCTTCCAACTGGCTTGCTGTTGCTCTTCTTGTCATAGGACTTAGACTGGGTTCTGGTACCTTCAGTAGCAGGGTAGAATTCAAGCTCCTCATAGTATTCTTCATCATCAGTGTCACCAATCTCCTTGATGACTACTGCATTGGTTTGTTCTCTGGTTCTGCTAGTATTGCTTGGTTGGCCTTTGCATCTTGTTTCAGTCATGCAACTCTTTGCATAGTGGCCTTCTTCTCAATATCTGAAGTATGTGATATTGCATTCTTCTGTAGTGGCTGCAAATCTCTGCACTGGTCTCCTGTTGGCACTTTGGACTTCTCTAACAACATCACTAAGGTGTGTAGTCATCTTGGTGAACTGCTTGGCAAGTTCTTCCACTGGGTCAGCTTTGGCTGTCTTGGGAGTAAGTGGGGTTGGTTGTCTGTTTACAACTGTGGTGGGTAGGATACTAGTTGGCTTTGATGGCTCCATCTTGATGCCAGTTATTTTCTCTATTGAGTGTTCAGCAGGGTGTCTGATAGTTCAATATCTCTGTACAAAGACCACTTTCTGATCAAGGGTCAGTGCAGCTAGGGTAGACCAGATTGCTAGGGCAATTTCAGGGTGAACTCCTTTGAGGAAAGTTAAATCTGCTATTTGTTCCTTGAGGCAGTCATAATAGCCAGTCAAGACAATCTGGTGGCAGATTCAGATATAGAATGAGTTGGGATCTTCACTAAGTCCCTGGCAGATAGTATTGAGTTGATCTTTGAGAGCTTGCTTGATCTCTTCAGTATAATATTTTGTTCTGAGGAAGACCTTCATGTTAGCAAGTTTGGCTGCACCAATATCAGCAATGGTGGCTACATTGAACTTATCTCTGGCAGGTCCTCTGAGGCTAACTGGTAGAAGGGCCAATTGAGCATCTACACCAAGGGCTCATATAATGGTGAATTGTTCAAAGTCTTCAATGAAGATCAGGATTGACTCTTCAGTAGTATATCCATAGAATGTGGGGGGGCACATTTCCATCTTATCTTGAATTCTTGTAGGGGTGACTCTTGTAGTCAGGGTAGTTATTGTGGGGGTTGTTCATTTTTCAGCTTGAAAGTGAGGGATTCATCTTGAATCACTAGTCAATGGGCACAAAGTTGTCACGTAGTGGTCACTGAGTCCTTCAAATACACCAGATTCTTTTCAGGATATATCTCTTAGACTAACTCAAGTTTGTTATAAGCAAGTTCTTATTGGAGTGCCTTCCCAAGGTCTTATAGTCCTCAAACTTCTTATCTTTAACTGTCTTGTTATCTCTTAGATTGCTTGCAAGGAAGTATGTATTGTACTGAGAAGACTGACTTTATTTCAGAGGAAATAAGAGGAGTATTTATACAAAATATAATTCAATAGTTGCTAAGATATAAAGCTAAATATAAATTCCAATAACTAAAACTACTAAGTTCTAGAGTCAGCACTGATGGTTGTACAGGTTCAGGATACTGATATAATTCAGTGTCACATCTGAATATCAGTGCTGGAACAATTTTGCATCATCTCAGAATGCCAGTACTGGCATTATTCAGTATAACAAAAAACTTTAAGCAGAAAGTTCAGGATCATAGGGGCTTCATCATCATCATCATCATCACTGAAGGAGATGAGATCTGTGAATTCATTGTTTTCCCATACTTCAATGTCACGCGGGATGACATCATCGCCAATGATGTCATCACATTCGGCGGCAGCAGGAACAAGGAGATCTGGGGCTCTCCAGTCTATGAGATTCTCTTCCACAAAATAAGGGACAAATGTGGGTCTTGGGGAGGTCTAACCTGGATGCTTGGGCTTTGGAATACTGTGATCAATCCTTGCTAAAATTGGTCTGGGTTGTCCTGAAGGATGGGGTGCCAGAAGTCTTCTACTTCATCACTATTGAGGGTGATAGTGGACTGCGCTTCTGTAGCCACCCTGGCTTCTAGTGCATTGATATGGCAGGATGACAGGTCTCTGAAATCTGAGACTCTAATATACTCCAAGTTGGGGATTGACCATGGTGCATGCCTGAAGATCTGATGGATCTTCTTAGCTGTCCTTATTTTATGTATATTCATGGAAGTGGTATCTTGTAGCTCTTGAGTGCTGGCCTGTAGGAAATCCAGGCAGAGGAGGTTTCCTATTTTATACTCCTGCCACATTTGGAGGCATTCGGTAGCAATGGTGATCCTTGTTTCCATTTCACAGTGGTAGAGGATAAAGTGATAGGAATCTACAGTACCCAGGTAAACACTAGGAGTCCTCCTTGAGTGGGTCCTCATGGCTCTTCTGATGTCTTGGAACATCCTTTCCTTGACTGAGATGCCTTGGTGATTCCTTGATCTTGAGGTTTGGTGGGCAGCAGACATTTCATTTATGGTAAGTCTTTGAGCTATTTTAGGATTGGTGGTTCTTATTAATTAGTACTACTGTGGTTCCTTGATCCTTCTTTTATATTTTTCAGGATGCTTGTACTGTGGTCACAATGATTCACAGTTGGTCATCATTGCTCATCTTGTATACCATATGATCTTCTTGTGCTCCAATCTGGTGGCTTGTAAGGAAAGGCTGTCTCCTGTGCTGATGTCATCATTCTGGAGTCACCATTACAATACTTATATATAAATATTGTGCAAATATATTCTTCTGTTTAAATATGATAGTGAATTATATGATATAGTAGAGTATAGGCAATTTGGTTCTGAGATTTGAATTAGGTGTTTGAATCCAGTATTAGAATCTAGAGATTCAAATCCAGAGATTTAAATCTGATGATTCAAATCTGGGAATTCAAATTTAGAGGTTCAAATCTAGTGATTTGAATCTGAAGATTTTAATTTGAAGATTTGAATTAGAGCAGTCATGATTTAAATTAATTTGAATTGATTATTTGACGAATTTGAATTAATTAAAATCAATTCAAACTGACTCATTCAGAGCACTATCACAGATGTTCCCTACTTTGTGGATGATCTTACTATTAACTAGAGACCTTAAGAGCAGAATGATCTTATACTCTATAATAATATCACTTTATCAGGTAACTTGGAGAATAATGGCAACCCACTTATTTTATTGGAAGATAATGTCAACAACTTTCGTTCCTCATTCCCAGACCCCCCAACTGACTTCAGTACAACTGTGGAGGAAGCAGAAAATGATTTGGCTAGACTCCTTAAAGGAAATGAGGGGGAGGATGAAGATGATATAATCTTAGTTATATTGAATTTTAAGATACATAATGATGGCTTTATTAACCAAATTGAGTAAGTTAGTTAGTTGTTCAAATAATGACTATATATTAACTAGTCAAATTCATCATAAATATAAAATTAGTCTTATTTAGTTAGTTAGTTACCTGAATTCCAAAAGTATGGTAAATAGTATCTTCTAGTAATTGTGAGTTACAACCAATTATCAGCTTTATTTTTAGCCTAAAAGTTGTATAAATACCCCTTGATCTGTAATAAATAAATCTCAGTCAGTTAAAGTTTAAAGTTAAAAAGATTTCAGAGAAACACACTGCCTCCAAGAGAATGAACAATTCTAGAGATCAAAATATCTACCTGAAGTATAAAGATCAGAGATTGAGAAGATAAATCACTCTTATCACTGCTGCCAGTTAATGCTGCCTCAAAAAATCATCACAAAACTCATGATATAAGTCAGTTAAGACTGCCTTAGAAATTAGAAATTAAGACCTGCTGGGTATCTAAGAGCAATGTACAAATAAGTCAATTGAAATAGAATAACAAAAACAACTACCTCAGAAAATTGTTATGGAATTCAAGATATAAGTCAGTTAGTTAAGATTACTACAAGAGTAGTGGACTTCTTTTATTTAAACCACTCAGAGTAAACTAAGCCACACAGGTATCTTTTCATGAAAAGCAACACATTTTCAAGTTTTCACTTTGCCTACACTGGTGTACTAGGTGTGGCAGGAGTCTGACAATAGTTTACAATAAGTTTTATCAAAATTCATCAAGTTTTCATCTGATGGCAACCCAAGGTTCATAAAGCTCTGAGTGCTTTGAGCGGAAGAGGCCTGGCCTGGGCCTCTCTAAGAGTTTTGTAGTGGTGGCAGGGGCTGGTGCTGCTGCTGGTAAGGCAGGTGGTCAGGGGAGACCTACTGATATCAAAAACTGGTATACTGTAGTGTGGGGCAGAAGAGCTACTGCTAGACCTATGAAAGTAGGACAGGGGGGACATAGTGTTGACAGGAAGAGGAGTCAGGTGACTGGTCAGGTGACTGGCCAGATGTCTGGCAGGGGGCAGGGATCAGGTGGTATAATAGCTGAGACTGATTCTTCTAGGGCTAGACTAGTGGCTAGGGGAGTGACTACTTGTGGTATGACTATGATTGATAGCATAATAGTTTCCCATATGGAGATTGGATAGTGAGAGGAGATAATGTAATTTTATATATAGACTGGTAATAAATAGAAAAGTCTGAGTAACTATAAAAAAAAAAAAAAAAAAAAAAAAAAAAAAAAAAAAAAAAAAAAAAAAAAAAAAAATAGCATAATAGCTGGAGTTTCTGAAAGTAAAGAGAAGGTAATATTGGCAGCTAGGATAGGTAAACTGGTGGTGTGCTCTTTCTTCCATAAGTTGGTATCTATATAGGCTATCTCTACCAACTTCTTGGAGCTTGGACTGTCAGCCAGAGAGGTTCTGAGGCTAGTGAGTGAGGTGATTGTAGGAGCTAAGACTTTGAAGTTTATTCCTTCAGCAGAGGTAGTAGAGGTTGGCTTTACTGAAGAGGATGCTATAGTGAAGGCTCTGGACAAAGAGCTGGTAGTCAAGAACACCAAGGTTGAAATGGCAAGATATCTGAGGTGGGATTCATGTATGGTGTACTTAGTAGTTGAGGGTCTGCCAACTTTGGGCCATTAAGAGACCAAGACAATAGTGGCTGAGGCACTGGAGAGCTTTGGTGAGATGGTTGATTTTGGATTTATGTTCTGGGAGAGCATGAAGCTGAGGAATGGCAATTGTGAAGTAATGTTACAGTTGGCAGGAAAGGAGGTAATGGGGCTGGAGTGGGACTGGTCTGAGGTGATCCAGATTGGTGGACTAAAGTGCAAGGTATGAAGGAGGAAAGGATCTGAGCAGGAGGAGGAAGAGATGTTGATTGCCTTAGAGGAGAGAGAGGCAGTAAAGGAACTGCAGAAGAGGAAATGAGAAGAGTTTGCCAAGGATTAGATCTGGATTGTAGCTGATGGGAAGAGGAGGAGATGGAAGAAGGTGAACTGGAAGCACCTGCAGACAATCCTCAGCTGAGGAGGAGGTGGTGAGGGCTAAAGCTACCAAGGATCAGATGGAAGAAGTGGAAGTAGCTGAGGTATTCTTCTTACAATTGAGTATTGTAGAGAGCTCAGTCCATACTCCAGTAGAGGGGAAGTGGGCTGATAAGGAGGAGATGGGATCAGGGAGCTTTGGAGATGTTGTTGGGGTTATCTCTGAAACTCAGGTAGAGGACACCTGTATGGCTGGGGTAGTACATAAATTGGGAGTGCCCTGAGGCAGATGAAGTAGTGTGGCTAGAGAAGGTTACTGAGGAGGATGACTTAGTAGAGGTGGCCTCAGATGTCTCAGCTGATAGAGAGTTGTTATAGGAGTTGGAGAGGGTCCCTAGGGTTGCTATTCCTGGGCCCTTAGTGGCTATAGCAGATGATTGGTATCAGGATGTACTTGAGAAGCTTGCAGAAGAGGACATCAAAGAAGTGGATGTGTTTTATGGTTCTCAGGAGGCATGGGAGGAGTTCCTTAATATCACAATACAAGGGCTGAAGTTGGTAATAGTGATAATTATAGCACTTTGGAGGATGAGGGATATGATATTGATGAGGAGAGGATGGTAGCTATCAGGAAGGTGGCTTCTGAGCAGGTGGACTTCTTCTGTAGTAGTGTCAATGACAATTACATCTGGAGGGCTATTTGTGAGGACCAGAAGGAAATAGTCAGGGGTAGGCCTGAGAAGATAGCAGCAGTCCCAGCAGAGCTTTAAACAATTTTCTGATGATGATGAATAGTTTAAGTATTTTATAACTCAATATCAATAGTCTATATGATGGAGTTAAGCAGTGGCAACTGTTTCAATGGCTTAAGGTCAGGAGATATGACATGGTATTTCTTCAGGATATTCAGACCTATAGTGAGTAGGATTATAAAGAATGGAGCAAAGAATGGTTTGGTGGAACTGGTTGGAATAGGCAGGTGGGCATACTGGTTATTGTGGGCAGGTGTGAGCTGATAGAGGTAGAAGTTTATAGTAACAGATTGGTGTAGGCAGATTGTGAGGGAGGGCAGGTGATGGACTAGTGGTAGGCTTGATCTGCCTCCCAGTAGTTGGCAGAGAGTGAAAGCAATGGGTGTAGGATTGGCTGGCTTAGAAAGGTCAGGAGGTAGTTGGAATGGACATTCTTGTTGTGGACTTCAATATGATATATGATAGAATACTTGACAGGTCTGATAGTGAGATAGGGATATTGGTCTCAGCTAGACTATCTCAATGGCTTCAGATGGAGCATGACATGGGGCTGATTGATGGTGTCCATCAGCATCAGGGGGATAGATCAGGGCCCTTTACTCAGAAGAAAGATGGAAAGGAAACAGTTTGTGGTCATTGTTAGACAGGAGGTGTGGTCATCTTTCTCTGGTAACTTTCAGATTATACAACCTTTTGGCAATACTTATAACATCGTTTTTGGAGAGAAGAGTCTAGTAACATAGTGACTAATGTATGTTCTGAGGTGCATACTGGGCAGAGTGGCTTTAGTGTGTTCAACTGGCAGTATATGGGGAGGGGCCCTGACTTGGGGGGGAGTATGAGGGGTCTGCTGGTAGGAGGGTATGGATGGGGAGAGAGCAGGATCGGAGGGCTGGAGACAGAGAGGGTGAGTATCACAGATATGGTGAAGAGAGAACTACCAGAATCTGGGCAGGAGGGCTGGCTGAGGAAGGGCAAGGAGATAGTAAAGATGACTGGGCATGAGGGAGCAGCCCTTGGCAGTAGGAGTAATGGAGCTGGGGGTATAGTGACTGGGGTGAGTGTAACAGCTGATGGCAATGGGAGTACCAATCTGGAAAAAAAATCCAGATATAACTGCTAATGGTGGGGTTGAGAGGATGGGGCTTGGATGGATAGGGGATCTGGCAGATAGTGTAATGGGCCTAGTGGTGGCCCTGTTACTTAAGAAGTTGATCTCAGAGTTCACCATTACCTTGTGCTTTCAGGGCTTAGCAGTGATGGTGAAAATAGTACTGGGGCTGATCACTAAGCAGGTAGCTGGAGCTGTATCTGTGGAGTTCCTGAAGAGATTGGAAGGAGTAGAGGTTGGCTTTGAGGAGGCTGGGCCATTGGAGGAAGCACTGAAGATAGGGCTGACTATTGGGGAGATGTGTATTCTGATAGTATACTGCTTTAGGTGGGACCCCAGGGTGGTGCAATTGCTGATGAAAGGGGTACCCACAGTGACTGCTGAGGAGATGAGGAGGAGAGTTGAGGAAGTCATGACTGAGTATAGAGAGGTAGTGGATGTTAGGTTCTGGGTCTGAGAGGGAACCTCATTCTAGACTAGGGATATTGATATTAGAATTCAGTTGGTAGAAAAGAAAGCTACTGGGAAGGTTAGGGACTGGCCTTCAGTGATGGTGTAGAGGGCTTTCTTGTGCAAGGTGACAAGGGTGAAAGAGAGTGAGGAGGAGGAAAAGGATTTTTTAGAGGTATTGGAGGAGCTGAGTAGTACTGTAGAGTAGAAGGTGAAGGCTTAGAAGGCATATATCAAGTCGACACATTTGGAAGTTGTGAATGGGAAGAGGATTTGTGTGGATAAGGGGCTGTTGGAAAGGTTCCAAGGATGCAAGAGATAGAGAGAGTTGTTGGCAAACCTGGAGAGCAGGGTAAAGAAGAATGCTGGTAGTATTGAAATCATGGTAGGAGCCAAGGAGAGTGTCTGGGCTGGTGGGAGATAGAGAGAATGCAGGGAAGGGGCCAGCAGTGGCCAAGGAGATGACTAGGTATAACCCTTATACAGATGGTACCTTTGAGGTCTGGGAAGACTCCCCAACCTCTACACCTCTTATTAGATGGGGTCCAGCTTCTAGGGGCAGAGTGGAGGAGGATGTGCCTATGTGGGGAGCCCAGCAAGTACACTTTGGAGTTCCTGAGGTAGCAAAGAGGGGGCAGGTAGTGGCAGCTGGTGAGGTTGAACTGGTGGATGTCCAAGAGGAGGAGGGGGATAAGGCTGTAAGTACAGGGGCTAATATCTTGATACTGGATGGAGGGAGGCCAGCGACTCCTGGGTGGAAGGAGGTGGGAAATTCTCTATGGATGTACAAGATGATGAACAACTTTGTGGTGGAGGAGCTGGGGGAGGTGGACTTGCAAGTAATGAGTGATAAGTATTGGGTATATATCCTACATGGCAAGAGAGTGGTGGAGGTGCTGAAGGCAGAGATTCTTACCATTTTTCTGGAGGAGGAAGAGAATGAGGTTGATAAGGAGAGAGAGGCTGGGCTGGCAGTTGCTGTTGGTGAGTGCACCACTTTCTGTTAGGTGGAGTGGTATGGGTTGCAGTTCTGGCAGAACACTAGTCTGGAATATCATAAGAAGTTTGAGGAGAAGGAGGATGGGGAGCTTGCAGAACTTCTGGTTGTATTGAAGGCTGAGAGGACAGAAGAGGAGGAGGTGGCTACTGATCACAATCTGGACTTGGCTCAGGATAAGATGAACATGGAGCAATAGAGGATATACTTGTTATTATATATTATTCCTTATGAACAGTACAACCAACATTTTTTCTTTGAATGTGGATGGGTTATGGGATTCATTTTGATGATGGAAAATTTTTGCTTGGCTAAAGAGATTGGAGGCTGATCTCTTTCTTTTGCAGGATGTCATATGTGAGGATGATTTAGATAAACTGGAATAGACAAAGGAATGGAGAGGGGAAGCAGTTTGGAAGGGTAAGGTTGGAATTCTGATCAGGAAGGGCAGAGGGGAGGTGTGAGATATACAGAACTGGGGAGACAGGTTGGTTTGGAGAGAGTGGATTTGCACTGGTCAGGAGCCAGTTACAGTGGAATCCTGCTACTGCTCTGCTGTACAGAGTGAGTGTATAGAATGAGTAAAGAGACTCCAGGAGGGAGGGGCCCTGGCAGAGGCTGGAATAGACATACTTGGTTGGGACTTTGATATGGTCAGAGATGTGCTGTTGGATAGAACTGATGGAGGGCAGAGGGCAGAGGGAAGAAGTAGAGGTTTGGAGGTATGAGAGGAAGTAGAGTGGCTGAGTACTTTGTTGGATACTGGCAGGGGGTTTTGGGGTAATAGGAGGGTGTATATACATTGGACAAGTAGCCTGGAGATGAGGATTGACTGGATTTTGACAGTGAACTGCTGGGGCCTGGATGTTTGAAGGTCACTGGAGGCTGTATGGTATCCATGGTCTGATCATTGGGGATTGCTGAGACAGGGCAATTTTTGGAGGAGTGGGGATGGACTAGGATATTGGTATCTCAACTTCTCCTTGTTAGACAATAAGGTGCTGTTGGACAAGTAGGCTGAGGATATTTGACAGAGGGTGGAGGGGTGGGTACATGAAGGTGCCCTAGTTAGAGTTAGGTGGGTGAGGCTGAAAGAGGCTACTAGGGTCTATTGGAGGGAGGCCAGTCAGGTGGCTGGTAGATAGAGGAGGAAGAGAATATTATGGGCCTCTGCTAGATTGATGAGGTTATTGGAAGATTGGACAGGTCTGTTGACTCTGGAGAAGGTGGAGGATTGGAGATTATTATGGGTGAAAAAGGAGATTGTTGAGTTGCAACAGGTATTGAGGGAGGAGGAGGAAGTGCAGGTATAGAGTATGGTGGCACATCTCCATTGGCAGGAGTGGGAAGAAGGAGAGAGGCCCTCTAAGTTTCTCATGAGAGCCCTTAGGGCAAGGAGGGTTCAGCAGAGGTGGGAGGGGGTTCTTGATTCTGAGGGGCTATTGGTGGATGGTATATAAGACATTCTTAGATTGTTGAAGGAGAGGTGGAGTGGTTTGTGGAGTGAGTAGGAGGGTGGGGCTGATGCTGCCACCATTGATCAGGTCTTAGAGGAGTGGCACCCACCATAGGTAGTAGGGCTGGGCAATCTGATATTGCTAGTGCAGGAGGAGGAGATTTATCAGATCCTTGCCATAACTATACTAGGTATGGTTCCAGAGAAGGATGACCTGCTCTGGGATTTCTGGAAGAAGATGGTGGGTGTTCTTGGTGTACTGGGAGAGTTGAGAGCACTTTGAGACTTAGTACTACAGTCAGAGAGATAGGTAGGTGAGCAGGATCTGGGGCTAGTGGTACTGCTGTATAAGGACAAGGGCAGGAGGAAGGACTGAAAGAACTGGAGACTGATCATACTACTGGATATAGACAGGAAGTTGGTCACTAACAAAGTGGTAGTGAGGCTGCAGAAGGTAGCCCAACAGGTCTTGAGGGAGGAGCAGTGGGGCTTTGTTGAGGGCTGGCTCATTCAGGATGATATGGCTTGAGTATACAGTATTATTGAAGGAGCACAAGCCTGTGGACTAGATGAGTGACTGGTCTTCTTGGATATATGACTGTGTTCAGAGAGTCTGGTTGGTGAAGGTTCTAGATCAGTTTGGTATCTCTCAACAGTTCTGAACAGTAATGGTCAGCCTCCTCAAAGGGAGCAGGGCTGTGCTCATGTATAATGGGCATAGAGGGGTGGCTTTCCCTCTGGGTAGGGGTGTTCCCCAGGGGGACCTGCTGTCCCCCATTCTGTATGTGCTCTCTTTGGAGACTTTATTGGATAGGATTCAGCAAAAGATAGGAGGGCTTTCAGTATTTGACATTGAGTAGAAGGTGGGTGCCTTTGTAGATGATATAGAGATCAGCCTGGACTCAGTCGCTAATGTTGAGAAACTCAAGAAGACTATGGAGTGGTATGAGGTACACTCTGCGGCTATACTCAATTGGCACAAGTGTGAAACAATAGTGCTGGGTAATGGCCTGGTGGGGGGAGATATCATTGGAACAATTGTACCTGCTGGGGAGACAGTGAGGTACTTGGGCATCTATCTCTCAGTATATGGGTCAGTTCTATCAAACTCTGGTAGGAGCAGTGGGTTGTTATCTGGGGGGAGATCCTGCAGAGTTGGGGAGGCTGCCACTTGTTACTGGCCAGGTATATTTCCATCTTGAATGCTTACTGGTTGCTGAAGTTGTAGTATTTGGCTTATCATTTGGACTTCCTGGCCTGAGTGGTGAAGTGGCTGCTGAAACTGGCCAAGGGGTGGATCTGGGCCAGGAGGAGGAGTCAGATTAGCTGGGAAATCTTGTCTTTGCTAGTGTCTAGAGGGGGACTTTGACTGGTTGACTTTCTGAAGAGATTGTACTATCTGAGAGTATGGTGGCTAAAGAGAGCTGTAGAGCTGAGGGGCAGCAGCTGGGTTCTCCTGATGAATGAGGTCTGGGAGATGAGGTCCTCACCTAGAGACTACACAGGAGATCTTCTATCCTTGGCTGGGCTTCAGAACAATAGGTGCATGTAGTTTAAGGGCTTCTGGTGGAGAGTTATAGATGGAATACACCATATTGGCATTTTTTGGCAGAGAGATGAAGGAGACATGCCTTAGGCCCAGCAATTTGAAGATGAGACTGAGTGCTGCTGGGGGGTGTCTTCTCAGAGACTTTGATATTGATAATAAGGTTGAGTATCAGAGGGGGTTGGGGCAGGATCTGTGGCCTAGTGGATGGCAGTCAGTGGGTATTGGAGAAGAGTAGGACTGGAATAGGGTCTGGGCTTAGAGTGCTGAGGTGAGGCAATAGCTGCCACTAAAGTATTGGGTGAACTGGTGGTGTATGTTACAGAGGAATGTCATGCTCAACTTTCACTCTGGCTACCTGGTAGAAGGAGGAAACTTTGACTGTGAGGAGTGTTACAATGTTGGACAGGAAGGGGGTTTTGTGCAGATGCCTAAACATTGGCTAGGGGAGTGTGAGATGCTTAGTGACTTCTGGATAGTAGTTGGGAAGTGACTGAGTATCATGCAGAGGAGAGATGGTGTGAGGGCTCAGTGGGAGGATTTGCAGAATAGATTGGTGGGAGGGATTGGGAAGGAGTGACTTACTTTAGGGTGAGTACTGGCTGTATAGGTGGGGTTGGCAGGTCACTGGTTATTTGTTTTTGAGGAAGAGAAGTATCTGGACCTCAGAGTATGACCATTGTAATGGGAAGGATTGATGGAAGACACTCTGATGGGCTGGTGGCTTGGTTGGAGACTGCAGGGGGATCAGTGATATCATTTGGTAGAGAGAATCTGTGGCCAGAGTGGGGGGAGAGTTGGGGTCATAGGAGATAGGGTGATTTTCAAGCTGGAAGGGATAGGGGGGGGGAAGGGTTACCCTATGGGGATTGGGTAGTGGGAGGAGATGATGTAATTTTATATATAAACTGATAATAAATAGCAAAGTCTGGGTGA
>RBNI01002297.1:0-18937 GCA_003990745.1 Jimgerdemannia flammicorona | reverse complement strand
AAAAAAAATCAAAAATTGATAGAATATTCTATCAAGTTTAATAAAATGAAGAGCTTTTTTAATTATTACATATAATATTTTAATAAAAATAGTTTTTTTATTATTTTATAATAAATATTAAGACCAGTCACAATTTCGGCCTTAAATTAAAGCCAAATTATAAATTACTAGTCATAATTTCAAAGCCAATGGAATATTAAATAAGGCCAAAATTATAACTAACTTTAGTAAATCATTTATAATCATATTATTTAAAAAAAAGCTTTTTATTTAAGTAAAGTAGATAATATTTACTGTTTAAATTTCTAATAATATATTTTTTTAATATGATCAATATAAAGGAGAAGAGATTTAAAAAATGTAAAGATCTATATTAAATAAGTAAAAAAATAATCTTTATTAAAATATTTTATATAATAATAAAAAAAAAGCTCTTCATTTTATTAAACTCAATAGATTTTTCTATCAATTTCTAGTTTTTATTTTTATTTTATTAAATATATTAAAAAGGAGTAGCAAAAAAGAGTGACAAAAAATTAAGCATAAGTTTAGATGCAATTATTAATTTGTGACTTAGTAATTTTGGTATTGTTGAATTGGCCGAATTCCAGCCTTAAATTGATTACCAAAAGTGGTCTTAAATTGTGTTCCCAAGGTGGATTGATCCACCTCCAACTTCCCCCACTTCCACTTGATCCACCTCGAGGAAGTAGGGAGGGAAGGTGGATCAGGTAGAAGTGGGTCAGGTAGAAGTGGGGGAGGGAGAAGATGGAGGTGGATCAAGTGGAAGTGGGAGAAGGTAGAGGTGGATCAATCTACCTCAGGAACACAATTTAAGGCCACTTTTTGTAATCAATTTAAGGTCACTTGAAGAAGAATTTGGAGAATTCAGCAAAGGGGAACAATTTTGGTAATCAATGGCAAAGGGGAGCCATTCTACCTGATCCACCTTCCCCCACTTCCACCCGATCCACCTCTCCCCACTTCCTCAAGGTAGAGTGGAGGTGGATTGAGTGGAAGTGGCAGAAGGTAGAGGTGGATCAAGTGGATCAAGTGGAATTGAGGTCCTTCCCCACTTCCACTTGAGAATATGATTTAAGGTCACTTTTGGTATATAATCAATTTAAGGTCACTTGAAGGAGAATTTGGAGAATTCAGTAAAGGGGAACAATTTTGGTAATCAATTTAAGGCCACTTGAAGGAGAATTTGGGAATTCGGCAAAGAGGAATAATTTTGGTAATCAATGGTAAAGGGGAGCCATTCCACCTGATCTCCCTTCCCCCACTTCCACCCAATCCACCTCCCCCTACTTCCTTAAGGTGGAGTGGAGGTAGATCGAGTGGAAGTGGGAGAAGATAGAGGTGGATCGAGTGGGTCGAGTGGAATTGAGGTCCTTTCTCACTTCCACTTGAGGATACGATTTAAGGCCACTTTTGGTCAAGGATATGATTTAAGGCCACTTTTGGTAATCGATTTAAGGCCACTTGAATCGATTACCAAAAGTGGCCTTAAATCATATTCTTGAGTGGAAGTGGGGAAGGACCTCAATTCCACTCGATCCACCTCTACCTTCCCCCACTTCTACTTGATCCACCTCCACTCTACCTTGAGGAAGTGAGGGGAGGTGGATCAGGTGAAAGTGGGGGAAGGTGGATCAGGTGGAATGGCTCCCCTTTGCCATTGATTACCAAAATTGTTCCCCTTTGCCGAATTCCCCAAATTCTCCTTCAAGTGGTCTTAAATCATATTTTCGAGTGGAAGTGGGGAAGGATCTCAATTCTACTCAATCTACTTGATCCACCTCTACCTTCTCTCACTTCTACTCAATCCACCTCCACTCCACCTTGAGGAAGTGGGATCCACCTCTACCTTCCCCCACTTCCACTCGATCCACCTTCACTCCACCTTGAGGAAGTGGGGAGAGGTAGATTGGATGGAAGTGGGAGAAGGTGGATTGGGTAGAATGGCTCAAAATTGTTCCCCTTTACCGAATTCCCCAAATTCTCCTTCAAGTGGCCTTAAATTGATTACCAAAAGTGACCTTAAATCATGTTCTCAAGTGAAAGTGAGGAAGGACCTCAATTCTACTTGATCCACTCAATCTACCTCTACCTTCTCCCACTTCCACTCGATCCACCTCCACTCTGTCTTGAGGAAGTGGGGGAAGGTGGATCGGGTGGAAGTGGGGGAAGGTGGATCAGGTAGAATGGCTCCTCTTTGCCATCGATTACCAAAATTATTCCCCTTTACTGAATTCCCCAAATTCTCCAAGTGGTCTTAAATTGATTACCAAAAGTGGCCTTAAATCGTATCCTTGAGTGAAAGTGGGGAAGGACCTCAATTCCACTTGATCTACTCAATCCACCTCTACCTTCCCCCACTTTCACTCAATCCACCTCTACTCTACCTTAAGGAAGTGGGGAGGTGGATCGGGTAGAAGCCCTTTGCCATCAATTACCAAAATTGTTCCCCTTTGCTGAATTCTCCAAATTCTCCTTCAAGTGGCCTTAAATTGTGTTCTCGAGTAGAAGTGGGGAAGGACCTCAATTCCACTCAATCTACCTATACCTTCTCCCACTTCCACTCGATCTACCTCCACTCTATCTTAAGGAAGTGGGGAGGTGGATTGGGTGAAAGTAGGGGAAGGTGGATTAGGTGGAATGGCTCCCCTTTGTCATCAATTATCAAAATTGTTCCCCTTTGCTGAATTCCCCAAATTCTCCTTCAAGTGGCCTTAAATTGTATTCTTAAGTGAAAGTGGGGAAGGACCTCAATTCCACTCAATCCACTTGATCCACTTGATCCACCTCTATCTTCCCCCACTTCAACTCGATCCACCTCCTCCACCTTGAGGAAGTGGGGGGAGGTAGATTGGGTGGAATGGCTTCCCTTTGCCATTGATTACCAAAATTGTTCCCCTTTGCTGAATTTCCCAAATTCTCCTTCAAGTGGCCTTAAATCGTGTTCTCAAGTGGAAGTGGGGAAGGACCTCAATTCCACTTAATCCACCTCTATCTTCCCCTACTTCCACTCAATCCACCTCCACTCCACCTTGAGGAAGTGGGGGGAAGTGGATTGGGTGGAGGTGGATTGGGTGGAATGGCTCCCCTTTGCCTTCGATTACCAAAATTGTTCCCCTTTACCAAATTCCCCAAATTCTCCTTCAAGTGGCCTTAAATCAATTACCAAAAGTGACCTTAAATCGTGTTCTTGAGTAGAAGTGGGGAAGGACCTCAATTCCACTTGATCCATTCGATCCATCTCTACCTTCCCCCACTTCCACTTGATCCACCTTCACTCCACCTTGAGGAAGTGGGAGGAGGTGGATCAGGTGGAATGGCTCCCCTTTGCCTTCAATTACCAAAATTGTTCCTCTTTGCCAAATTTTCCAAATTCTCCTTCAAGTGGCCTTAAATCGATTATCAAAGTGACCTTAAATCGTATTCTCAAGTAGAAGTGGGGAAGGACCTCAATTCTACTTGATCCATTTGATCCACCTCTACCTTCCCCTACTTCCACTCAATCTATCTCCACTCTATCTTGAGGAAGTGGGGGAAGGTGGATCGGGTGGAATGGCTCCCCTTTGCCATTGATTACCAAAATTGTTCCTCTTTGCCGAATTCTTCAAATTCTCCTTCAAGTGGCCTTAAATCAATTACCAAAAGTGATCTTAAATTATGTTCACCTTTGCCAAATTCCCCTTCAAGTGGTCTTAAATTGATTACCAAAAGTGGCCTTAAATCGTATTCACCTTTGCCAATTTCCCCTTCAAGTAGCCTTAAATCAATTACCAAAAGTGGCCTTAAATTGTGTTCATCTTTGCCAAATTCCCCTTCAAGTGGCCTTAAATCAATTACCAAAAGTGGCCTTAAATCATGTTCACCTTTGCCAAATTCCCCTTCAAGTGGTCTTAAATTGATTACCAAAAGTGGCCTTAAATTGTGTTCACCTTTACTAAATTCCCCTTCAAGTAGCCTTAAATCGATTACCAAAAGCAGCCTTAAATCATGTTCACCTTTGCCAAATTCCCCTTCAAGTGGCCTTAAATCGATTACCAAAAGTGGCCTTAAATCATGTTTACCTTTGCCAATTTCCCCTTCAAGTGGCCTTAAATTGATTACCAAAAGTGGCCTTAAATCATGTTCATCTTTGCCGAATTCCCCTTCAAGTGGCCTTAAATCGATTATCAAAAGTGGCCTTAAATTGATTACTCACTTCCATCGATCTATATTACCTCTACCTTCTTCCACTTCCACTCAATCCACTTCCACCTTCCCCCACTTCCACTTGATCTCTATTTATTGAATATATTTGATAAGATAGTGTTATTTATGCAATATATCTGGCAGCTAATTCTGTCTTGGCTAAATAATCTGAGAGACATGTCAATGTAAATGATATTTTTTAACATCATTTTCTGCATCTGCTAATACAAGTTCTTTTTGATATGCATTCATATATTTTTATGAATGATATGCATATTTTCTAATTATAATAAGATCAACAGAGGCTAAAGCTTTTGGAATATTTTGCTTCAATCCAGTCCATGTATAATTGCAATGAGTTCTAAATATTATAAATAATAAATATAATAATTAATATACATATATATTACATACCTGCAATACTTTTTTGCACTACTCCAAAAATATTCAATATAATTAAGTTCACAATGAAACTTAGGATAAAAAATACATTTATGCCCTAAGTTTTCAATAATTTCTTGAAGAAGTGGCTTCTGTGCTTTAAAATCTTCTTGATGAGATAGAATTTGTACAGCACAACAATCTTCTTTCTTGCATTTTTCCTTGCATTTTCTTTTTAAATCTTTTCTCCAAAGATTTCTTTCTTCAAGTACTTGTTGTAAGCCCTTTGCTTTACCACGCAGTTTAACAATTTTATATTTCTTTAGAAATATCATTTCTTGAGTAATATTGTTAAACTTTATAGTTCTCATAAGTGGCTGTTTTCCACCAGATCCAAGATTCATCTTGTGAGCAAATAAAGCATTTGATGCATACATTGAATGTTCTTGACTATGATCAAATGCAAATACTGCCACATAGTTGGGATGAATAGTATTGAAAATTGAAATAGTATTTTCTTGAATCTAATTATATAATATTAATTTATATTGTAAGTTTTTATTAATATATTATTAAATTAAATTGTTATTATATATATATATATATATCTGATCTATTAGATGATTTCCAGTCTAATAACCTTTTTTAGCTTTTCCAATTTCAAGTAGACAACAAGCTTCTCTTGGAGGCTTTGGATCTTCCATATCTTTATATTGTTCTTCAGATATAGCCAGCCTTCCAACAGTATCCAGAAGAAAGTCACTAACCATTATACTAACACCTCTACTTTTTTTTTTAAGTAGAAATTGTCCTTTAGGTTCCCATCTATAGTTTAGATCATCATTAGAATTAAAAGTAGCCTCATCATGTGTTACTAGTATATGTTGTTGTCCAAGAGGAATAGTATGTTGTAATGGTTGAAAATCTTCATTATATTGAACTATAAATGGTTTCCAGTCAGCCATCTGCTTTAAAAATTGTTCATGGGATACTTTAACATCATCTCTTTCATGACCATCAACATAAAGTCCTTTTCTGTGCCTACTATAAGTATAGCCCATCTGTAGCATCCATCTTCTTGCTATATATTCATGAATTTGTATAGATTCTGCTGATGTTGAAAGAATCTCTTTTTCTAAATATTTTTTGAGAGACTTTGGAATAGCAGTAAACTTATTATTTTCTAAATAAGTTTTAACTGCAAGTTTAATGTTTTTATCTTTAAGAAGACTTTTCTTCTTAGCATGTCTTTCTTGCTGAGAAATAGGAAGAGTTCTATTATCAATCCAATTTTGTGCCCATCTTCTTAAAAGCTTTGCATAGTATAAGCCTTTGTTGATACTTTCTGCAATCAGATGACTAGCTTAAGAAGCACTTCTATTATTATTTCTTAATACCATATATTGTGATATATGTATATATTTTGAAATAGAATTTAGAGATAGATTCTCTAAATTCTTCATATGAGTATCAAGTGCAATAATATGAGATTTCCAACTATTATCAGCTTTTTTATCTTTATCTTCATTATCTTCTTCATCTTCATCATCATCATCATCTTCATCTCTATCTTCATCCTCATCTATATTTTCATCTTCAACTATATCTTCATGTTCATCTTCATCCTCATCATCTTCATCTTCATCATCATCATTCTCATCTTCTTCTTCTCTTTCATTATCTTCTTCCTCACTATCTTTATCCTCTTTCTCTTCTCCTTCTCTCTTATCATCATCATCTATATTATAATTATAATTATAATTATAATTAATATATTATAAAATCAATAATATTTATATAATAATATTTACCTATAATCTCTTCTTCAAGTTTACTTTTTTGTAAACTTTATAAGTGCTGAGTTTGTTTAGATAGTCTTGGAATTTTGTTATAACTAAAAAAAATATGAATTTAATAATTTAGTAAGATTATCTAAAAAGGTAATATGAGATAAACAATAGAAGACAGGTAATGGAAGACAAGACAAGTGATGGGAGATGAGACAGGAAATGAGTGACAACACAATGGGTGATAGGAGACAAGATTGGTGATGAGATAGACATAACCATCATCTACCTTCTTATTGTATCTCATCACCTACACCTATCTCATCTTCCATCACCCATCTCATCTCCCATTGCCCATCTCGTCTCCCATCACCCATCTCATCTCTCATTGCCTGTCTTATCTCCCATCGCCCATCTCATCTCCCATCACCCATCTCATCTTCCATCTCAGAAAAAATATATATTATATATATACCTTGGTTGTATAAGATATCAAAGAAAGATTGTTGACAATATTGACAGATGAATGATCTTATAGCTGAGTTAGAAATAAAATGTAGATATCACACTTGAATTATCTGAGTTTGAAGTACAGTTTGAAGTACAGTTTGAAGTGCAGTTTGAAGTATGGTTTGAAGTGCAGTTTGAAGTGCAGTTTGAAGTGCAGTTTGAAGTACAGCTTTAAGTGAGGCTTGAAGTGCACAGCTTAAAGTACATGGCTTGAAGGGGAATTTGGCCACTTTTGGTAATTGATTTAAGGCCACTTGAGGCAAAGGTGAACATGATTTAAGGTCACTTTTGGTAATTAATTTAAGGTCACTTGAGGTAAAGGTGAACATGATTTAAGGCCACTTTTGGTAATCGATTTAAGACCACTTCAAGGGCACTTCAAACTGTACTTCAAACCACATTTTTCAAACCACACTTCAAACCATACTTCAAACCACACTTTCAAAACTGTACTTACACAATTTTGGCTCTCCTTTGCCATTGATTACCAAAATTGTTCACCTTTGCCGAATTCCCCAAATTCTCCTTCAAGTGGCCTTAAATCATGTTCTCAAGTAGAAGTTGAGAAGAACCTCAATTCCACTCAATCTACTCGATCCACCTCTACCTTCCCCCACTTCAACTCAATCTACCTCCTCCATCTTGAGGAAGTGGGGGGAGGTGGATTGGGTGAAGGTGGATCAGGTGGAATGGCTCCCCTTTGCCATTGATTACCAAAATTGTTCTGGAATAATTTTGGTAATTAATAGCCATTCCACCCAATCTACCTTCCCCCACTTCCACCCAATCTACCTCCCCCCACTTCCTCAAGGTAGAGTGGAGGTGGATTGAGTGAAAGTGGGGGAAGGTAGAGGTGGATCAAGTGGATCGAGTGGAATTGAGGTCCTTCCCCACTTCCACTCGAGAACATGATATAAGGCCACTTTTAGTAATCAATTTAAGGCTACTTGAAGGAGAATTTGGGGAATTCAGCAAAGGGGAACAATTTTGGTAATCGATGGCAAAGGGGAGCCATTCCACCTGATCCACCTTCTCCCACTTCCACCCAATCCACCTCCCCACTTCCTTAAGGTGGAGTGGAGGTGGATCAAGTAGAAGTGGGGGAAGGTATAGGTGGATCAAGTGGAATTGAGGTCCTTCCCCACTTCCACTTGAGAACATGATTTAAGGCTACTTGAAGGAGAATTTGGGGAATTCGGCAAAGGGGAACAATTTTGGTAATTGATGGCAAAGGGGAGCCATTCCACTCAATCCACCTCCCCCCACTTTCTCAAGATAGAGGAGGTGGATCGAGTTGAAGTGGGGGAAGGTAGAGGTGGATCGAGTGGATTGAGTGAAATTGAGGTCCTTCCCCACTTCTCCTCGAGAACATGATTTAAGGCCACTTGAAGAAGAATTTGAGAAATTTGGCAAAGGGGAACAATTTTGGTAATCAATGGCAAAGGGCTTCCACCCAATCCACCTTCCCACTTCCTTAAGGTGGAGTAGAGGTGGATCGAGTGAAAGTGGGGGAAGGTAGAGATGGATTGAGTGGATCGAGTGGAATTGAGATCCTTCTCCACTTCTACTTGAGGACATGATTTAAGGCCACTTTTGGTAATCGATTTAAGGCCACTTGGAGAATTTGGGGAATTTGGTAAAGGGGAACAATTTTGGTATTCAATGGCAAAGAGGAGTCATTCCACCCAATCCACCTTCCCCCACTTCCACCCAATCCACCTCCCCCCACTTCTTCAAGGTAGAGTGGAGGTGGATCGAGTGGAAGTGCGGGAAGGTAGAGGTGGATCGAGTGGATCTAGTGGAATTGAGGTCCTTCCCCACTTCCACTTGAGAACACAATTTAAGGTCACTTTTGGTAATTGATTTAAGGCCACTTGAAGGAGAATTTGGAGAATTCGGCAAAGGGGAATAATTTTGAGCCATTCCACCCAATCCACCTTCCCCCACTTCCATCTGATCCACCTCCCCCCACTTCCTCAAGTTGGAGTGGAGGTGGATCGAGTGGATGTGGGAGAAGGTAGAGGTGGATCCTACTTCCTCAAGATAGAGTGGAGGTGGATTGAGTGGAAGTGGGGGAAGGTAGAGGTGGATCGAGTGGATTGAGTGGAATTGAGGTCCTTCCCCACTTCTACTCGAGAACACAATTTAAGGCAACTTTTGGTAATCGATTCAAGTGGTCTTAAATCAATTACCAAAAGTGGCCTTAAATCATATCCTCGACCAAAAGTGGCCTTAAATTATATCCTCAAGTGGAAGTGGGAAAGGACCTCAATTCTACTCAACCCACCTCTACCTTCTCCCACTTCCACTCGATCCATCTCCACTCCACCTTGAAGAAGTGGGGGAAGGTGGATTAGGTGGAAGTGGGGGAAGGGAGATCAGGTGGAATAGCTCCTCTTTGCCATTGATTACCAAAATTGTTCCCCTTTACTGAATTCTCAAATTCTCCTTCAAGTGGCCTTAAATTGATTACCAAAATTGTTCCCCTTTGCTGAATTCCCCAAGTTCTCCTTCAAGTGGCCTTAAATCAATTATATACCAAAAGTGACCTTAAATTATGTTCTCAAGTAAAAGTGGGGAAGGACCTCAATTCCACTTGATCCACTCGATCCACCTCTACCTTTCACCACTTCCACTCGATCCACCTCCACTCTATCTTGAGGAAGTGGGGGGAGGTAGATCAGGTAGAAGTGGGGGAAGGTAGATCAGGTGGAATGGCTCCCCTTTGCCATTAATTACCAAAATTGTTCCCCTTTGCCAAATTCCCTAAATTCTTCTTCAAGTGGCCTTAAATTGATTACAAAAAGTGGCCTTAAATCATGTTCCCGAGGTGGATTGATCCACCTCTACCTTCTCCCACTTCCACTTGATCCACCTCTACCTTCTCCCTCCCCCACTTCTACCCGACCCACTTCTACTTGATCCACCTTCCCTCCCCACTTCCTCAAGGTGGATCGAGTGAAAGTGGGAGAAGTTGGAGGTGGATCGATCTATCTTGAGAACACAATTTAAGGCCACTTTTGGTAATCAATTTAAGGCCGGAATTCAGCCAATTCAACAATGCCAAAATTACTAAGTCACAAATTAATAATTGCATCTAAACTTATGCTTAATTTTTTATCACTCCTTTTTGCTACTCCTTTTTAATATATTTAATAAAATAAAAATAAAAACTAGAAATTGATAGAAAAATCTATTGAGTTTAATAAAATGAAGAGCTTTTTTTTTATTATTGTATAAAATATTTTAATAAAGATTATTTTTTTACTTATTTAATATAGATCTTTATATTTTTTAAATCCCTTCTCCTTTATATTGATCATATTAAAAAAATATATTATTAGAAATTTAAATAGTAAATATTATCTACTTTACTTAAATGAAAAGCTTTTTTTTAAATAATATGATTATAAATGATTTACTAAAGTTAGTTATAATTTTGGCCTTATTTAATATTCCATTGGCTTTGAAATTGTGACCAGTAATTTATAATTTGGCTTTAATTTAAAGCCAAAATTGTGACTGGTCTTAATATTTATTATAAAATAATAAAAAAACTATTTTTATTAAAATATTATATGTAATAATTAAAAAAGCTCTTCATTTTATTAAACTTGATAGAATATTCTATCAATTTCTGATTTTTTTTTTTTTTTTATTAAATAGATTAAAAAGGAGTAGCAAAAAGGTTGAGTATAAGTATGGTGCACTATAGTTGATATGAGCTAAGCTGGAGATTGCAGAGTTACAACAGATTTTGAGGAAGGAGAAGGAGTCACAGGTATAGAGTTTGGCTACAATATTATACTGGCAGGGGCTGGAAGAGAGAGAGGCCCTCTAAGTACCTTTTCAGGATCCTGCAGACAAAGAAAGTGAGACAGAGATGGGAGAGAGTTCTGGACTCAGATAGAATACTGGTATAGGGTATATAGGACATTTTAGGCTTACTTAAGGAGAGGTGGAGTAGTTTGTAGAATAAGGAGGAGAGTGGGGCTGAGGTAGCTAACATTGACCATGCTTTGGAGGATTGGCACCCACTATATGTAGATGGGTTGAATGGTTTGGTGATACCAGTACAGGAGGATGAGATTCACCAGATTCTTGCTGTAACTATACTGAGCACAGTACTAGGAGAGGATAGTCTGTCCTGGGACTTTTGGAAGAAGATACTGAGTATTCCAGAGGTACTGAGAGAGATGGTGGAGATGTATAACTTAGTAATATGGTCAGGAAGGTGGGTGGGGGAGCAAGAATTGAGGCTGGTGGTACTGCTTTATAAGGATAAGGATAGAAGGGAGAACTGGAAGAATTGGTGACCTATTATACTTCTGGATATAAACAGAAAGTTGATCACCAAGATAGTGGTGGCAAGAATGCAGAAGGTGGCCCAGCAAGTCTTGGGTGAGGAGTAGCAAGGCTTTGTCAGTGGCTGGCTCATTAGAGATAGTATAGCTTGAGTGTATGGCATCATTGAAGAGGCTTGAGCTTGTGGACTAGATGGGAGATTAGTCTTCTTAGATTAGGAGAAGGCTTATGATCATGTTCAGCAAGTTTGATTAGTAAAGGTGTTGGATAGGATTAGTGTCCTCCAGCAGTTCTGGGTGGTAATGATCAGCCTACTGGAAAGGAGTAGAGTGGCACTTATATGTAATGGGCATTGAGGAGTAACATTTCCTCTGAGTAGAGACATTCCCCAGAGAGACCCACTGTCTCCTATTCTATATGCATTATTCTTGGAGCTCCTAATAGACAGGATTTGGCAGAGAGTAGAGAGCTCTCTATATTTGGAATTGTATGGAAAGTTAAAGCATTTACAGATAATATAGTGATTGACCTGGGATCAGTTATAGATATAGTAGAACTCCAGGAAATAGTGGAGTGGTATGAGACACACTCTGGGGCTAAACTCAACTAGCACAAGTGTGAAACAATAGTGTTGAGCAATGGCCTGATGGGAGGGGATGTCATTGGAACTATTATTTTAGCTGGAGAAGCTGTGAGGACTTTCTAGCTTAAGTGGTGAAGAGGTTATTAATGTTGGCCAAAGAGTGGATCTGGGCTGAAAGAAGGAGTCAGATTAGTTGAGAAATCTTATCATTACCAGTAGCTAGAGGAGGCCTAGGGCTGGTAGATTTCTCAAAGAGGCTGTATTATTTGCAAGTATAGTAACTAAAGAGAGTGGTGGAGCTGAGAGATGGTAGCTGAGTTCCTCTGATGCAGAAGGTCTGGGAAAGGAGGTTCTTGTCAAGAGGCTCTACAGGAGATCTACTGTCCTTGGTTGGGCTACTGAATAGTAAGTATATGCAATATAAGATATTCTGGTAGAGAGTGGCTGATGGGATATACCACATTAGTATCTGCTGGCAGGGAGCTGAAGGTAAGATGTCTTGGGGCCTGATGATGTAGAGGTAGGATCAAGTACTATTGTGGAGTACTCTTCTTATTGACTTTGATATTAGTGATGGAGTCAAGTACCAGAGGGGGCTGGGACAGGACAATTGGCTTAGCAGATAGCAGTTAGTAGATATTAGTAAGAAGTGGGATTGGAATGGAGTCTGGGCCTGGAGTGCAGAGATATGGTGATGATTGTCATCTAGATACTAGGTGGTTTGGTGATTCATACTATAGCAAAATATCATGCTCAACTTTCCCTCAGGCCATCTGGTGGAGAGAGGTAACTTTGACTATGAGAAGTGTTTTAATATAGGACAGAAAGGGGAATTTATATAAATACTAGAACATTAGCTAGGAGAGTGCAAGATTCTTAGTGACTTTTGGTTAGTAATTAGGAAATGATTGGGTATTATGAGAAGGAGGAATAGGGAGAGAGGTTGATGGGAGGATCTGAGGGATAGATTGGTGGAGAGAATTGATAAGAAGTAGCTTACTTTGGGCTGAGCTTTGGCTATATGGGTGGGACTAGTGGGTTACTGGTTATTTATTTTTGAGAAAAAGAAGTAGTTAGGATTGGGAGAGAGACTGGTACAGTGAGAAAGGTTGATGGAGGATGGGGGGGGTGGGGAAGGAATAGCTGACATTAGGTTGGGCTTTGGCCATCTGAGTGGGGCTGGCCAGTTACTGGTTATTTGTTTTTGAGGATGGGAGGAGGCTTGGCTCAGAGGTCAGGCTGCTGAAGTGGTGTCACCTTATGGAAGACACCTTGATAGGCTGGTGGCTTGGTTGGGGGTTGCAGGGGGATCAAAGGTATCATTTGGTAGAAAAAATCTGTAGGCAGAGTGGGGGGAGGGTTGGAGTTACAGGTGAGAAAGTGATCTTTGTTCATATAGGTGGAGGGAGTGGCACCCCTATGGGGATTGGGTAGTGGGAGGGTATACTGTAAACTTATTAATAGATGGATAATAAATGGCAGAGTCCAAGTAACTATAAAAAAAAAAAAAAAAAAAAAAAAAAAAAAAAAAAAAAGATTGATAGAGGACATCTTGACAGACTAGTGGCTGGGTTGGGATTTGCAGAAGGGTCAGAGGTATTACTTGGTGGAGAAAATTTGTAGACAGAGTGGGGGGAAGGTTGGAGTAAGGTAGTTTTCAAATATGAAAGTATAGGGGAGGGCCCCCTTGGGGGATTGGGTAGTGGGAGGGTATACTATACTTATATTTGATAGACTGATAATAAATAGCAAAGTCCAAGTGACTATAAAAAAACAAAAAACAAAAAACAAAAAACAAAAAACAAAAAATAAAAAAAAGCAAAAGTAGTTTTCTTATATATATAATTCTATATAATAATCTAACATTATATAGATAATTTAGTAAACTTTCTTATTAAGTAGTGAGTTGGTAATTTGGTGGATAATACAGACTCTTTCTGAATTAACAGTTTACTTAAAAAAGAAGCTTTTTCTTAAGTAATAGGTTTGGTAGATAACTTGATTAATATAGATTCTTTCTGAATTAGTAGTTTATTTGAAAATAGTGACTTTTTCTTAAGTGATAGCTTACTTAGTAATATTCTTCAGACTTTGTCTGATAAGTATATTAAAATATAATGAACTTTTCAAAGTTATATCAGAGATATATACTTTATTTAAACAGATTTATTATAAAGATATATCTTATACTAGACTGACTTTGAATAGTAGACTTCTCTTGAGCAAAGTTATATCAAAGACTGTTTTATTTATATAAATCAGATTGTTCACTATAAAGATATATCTTATACTAGACTAACTTTGAGTAGCAGGCTTTTTCTTAAAAATAGTAGTGAAGTTCTTTACTTAAACTTAGCAACAAATCAGACTTTTTATCAAAAAGTAAACTAGAGTGGAAAAAGAAAGCCCTTCTGCTTTTCATTGATTTTTTGGACTCTTCTTTATATCAGAAAGTAAACTAGAGTAGAAAATAAGCTCCCAACTTCTTGGCAGTAACTCATTAGTAGATATTTCTCCTAAGTATTATAATTCTTCTTAAATTAAGTAGCTTTTGGCAAAAGTTTGTTTTAAGTATATTAGACAATTGGCTTTTGCTTTAGTTTTCAAACTGAGATTTATTTACTCTTATTTCTGGGATATTTTATATAGTTGTAGTTACTATCTAGTTGCTATATAGCTAACTATAGAATATATAGTAATATTATTTAGAGAAGGGGGTATTCTCTAGATATAGATATATCTGATAGATATAGATATATTCTTAGAATACAGATCAATAAGCCTAATTTAGTATATATCTTTAACTAATTATATAAGTAGTTATATATGTAAATAACTAAATATAGATAACTATATTATACTAAGTATTTATATCATCTGGTTAAACTATATTATTTTCTTATTATATATATTAGCTATTACTAAAGAGTAGTCTGCTTTTAGATAGTTCTTTAGTTATTATTGTAATATCCATAGATATCTTCTTTATCTATACCTATATTATTATCTTCTTCAGTATTTTAATTACTCTATTTTAGAGACTCTTCTTTCTTTTTAGGAAATAGGACTTCAATATAATTGATAATGCTTAAGTAAGTAAATAGAGTTATTCTTTGGAAGTTATTTAGAGAGAACTGGGCCTGAATCAGTACTGTAATATTTTATTTATAGATTATATAGAGTCTGTCTACAGTAATGGTATTTCTTTAGAAAAGGCTAGTAGTATTGCAGATATAAGTCTGTTCTGAGACTAGGAGATCTTATAGTAGCTAATCAATTACATAATAGATCTACAGTTAGTAGACCTACAGCAGATACTCTACTAAGATGAGGTTTTTTTAATATATATCTAAATCTGTTAAAGATAGGTTTTATTGATTTCTTAGAACTGAGGTAAGGGATCTGGCAGAGCTTAGAAGAAGCTGAGAATAAGGATCTAGAGATAGTGATCAATTCTTTAGTTTATGGTATAGATGATATATATATCTTGAGATAATTAATATAGACTAGAGTTCTCAGAGTTTATTTATCTATATTTCTTATATAGATACTTATTCTTCTGATATTATATATAATATGAGATTCTTCCCATTTGAACTCCAGTTTGATAGCAAAGTTTATTTCAATTATACTTCTCTAAACTAGTACTAATCTCCAATCTTAATCTTCTGATCCTTCTGCTTCTAATTATAGTACTTCTTTTATCTTTTCTGAGTCTTGATTATCTGAACTCAGGTTTGATTATATAATTATTCTGTCTTTTTAAGATGGTCACTGAGATTATTATAATTAGCAGTTCTGGTTTTTTTTAGCAAACATTATCTTGAATAACTTTTGTTTGGTAGAGGTAGTAGAGATATTCTGAATTTTCTATAATATCTCAGATAAGCAGGTATCTTAGTTGGTAGAATTAACTCAGATAAGTACCTTCTTAATAGTCCAGTTCATTTGTTTTATCATATTATAGATTTGTAAATAGTATAATATAGTCTATTTAGATAGATCTTATAAATATAAGTATAACTTATAATTATATTATTAATGAATTCTGTGTTTCAATCAGAGATATATTCTTCTAAAAGTCTATATCTAAGTATAAGACCATAGAGGTGGCCAACAATGATCAAGGTATCAGTGATTTCTATTAGAAAAGCTTTAGGCCATTTGATCAGATTTTCTATAAATACTAAAATTTATTTATTTCTTCTTAGTATCTGACAAAGGTTCAATAATGTCTACTCTCTAACTTGAAAGATATGGACTAATAGTATAATTGATTATAGTAGTGCTTGATAATTTCTTTTTCTTAGTACTTCTGATAAGTATCCATTTCTTAAGTATATCTCAGACTTATATTCTAAAATAGAGCTAGTATTAGTATGTTGTTTATAGCTTTTCTTCTATATTTGTTTATTTTTAGTAGACTTTCTGATATTTTTATCAGATGAGGTCTTCTTATGCTTTGGTAGTTATAGAAACTTTCTTTAGAGTATAGTTTCTTATTTCACTCTTCTTCTGATTTATTAAGACTAGTGAGAAAGTATATTAATATTATTGTAGATTTTCTCTACTTTATAGATAATGGTTATTTTGTAATCCTATAGAATAAGGATTCAGTGGGCCAGAATTCCAGTAGGTTTCTTATAGTTGAATAGTTATTTGAGAATAGTATAGTCAGTTATCAGAGTGAATCTTTTTTTAATAAAGTAGTATTTTAATAGAATAACTGCCTATATAACTATAATGTATTCTAGTTTAGTACTATCATAATGAGCTTACTGCTAATTGATAGCTTGGCTTGTATAAGATATTATATAGTATTATTGATTAGATCCTTCTTAAGCTAGAACTGCTCTAAGACTATCTTTGAAGGTATCTATATATAAGATGAATAGCTTCTATAGGTTGGATTATATAAGGATTTGTATTATAGTTATATAGTGCTTGAGTTCTCTGAAGATTAGTTCTTGTGGTTCCATCTATTTATATAGTACTTCTTTCTTGAGAAAGATTTAAATTAGAGCAGTAATTTGGATAAATTTTTTAATAAATCTTTTATAGCAAAATACTGATATCAGGAATAATAGTATTTTCTTTAGAGTCTTAAATACTGGTCAGTTGTTGATCTTTTTGGTTTTCTTTAGATCTATATGTATTTTCTCTTTAGAAACTATGAATCTAAGAAATTCAAGTTTCTGTTTTTCAAAGTAGTACTTCTTAGCATTAAGTCTCAGATAGTTCTTATAGGTGGGCTGGAAGAATTCTTCTAAATAGTACAGGTGTTCTTCAAAATTTACTGAGTAGATATTAGAATTATCTATATATACAATCAGACAGTAGTAGATCAGTAAACCATAGACTGAGTTCATCATTCTCTAGAAGATTAGGATATATTATAGAGTCTAAAGAGTATTTAGAGATATTCAAACAATTTTTCTAGAGTAAGAAAAGCTGTATTCTAAATATTCTTGAGATTTATGAGAATTTCATAGAATTCTATAAAAAGATCTATATTACTGAAGTATCTGGTATCCTATAATTAGTCTAGGAGATCATCAATTCTAAACAAGAGATAGACATCTTTTTCTGTAACTGAGTTGAGCTTTCTGTAATCTACATAGAGTTTCTATCCTTTTTTCTTAGATATAATAAGTATAGGGCTAGCTCAGAGACTGAAGAGAGTCAGATAACTTCATTGTCTAAGAGTTCCTGAATGTGTTCATTCTCAAATATCTTTAGATAGTGGGGTATTCTATAAGATTTCTGTCAGATAGATGTTGTATTTCCTATATTTATACTATAGTAGTATGATGACTTATATAGCAGATTGCCATAGTTTATAACAAAGATATTCTGGTATATATGAAGGAGTTCTGCAAGTTGCTGCTATTGCTAAAGTGTCAATTCTTCTTCAATATTAGTAGAAGGCTTTACTTTCTTCTAGATTACAGAAAGGCCTTTCCTTTCTTCTGTAATCTTTTACCATTTCTCAATAGATTTAATTTATAAACTTCTCTGTATATCCAATTGAGGTAGAGCACTAGATGATTTATGATGATTCTTTTTGGCAGAATGAGACTCTCCCAGCCTTAATTAGTTGCTCAAGAGTACACAGGATTCATCTTATTAAGAAATATATATCTTTTTATATCCAGGTTCTTAAGGTCCTCATTGGGTTCAAAGAAGAGGTTTCTGGAATCAGATGGTGCAAATATTTTGAAGATGGTCTGTTCTCCTAATTCTAGAATAAGATCTTATATAGCTTAACTGATTGGCAGTATATTTATAGAGAAGTATCTTTCTTAAAGTAGTTAACCTGAAGGAGATGTACTTCTTTCTTATCTGAGCTTCTAAATTCTTTAGTTTGTCTTATATCTTGAGCCAGTTTGGAGACTTCTTGTAGTTAGAGAGTCTTGACCTTTATGAAGATTACTTGTATAATCTTTTGCCTTTTATAAATTCAGTTCTATTCTATACTACTATTATTCAGGATGACTCTGATTTCACCTATATATTTAAAGTCTATTATTTCTCTTTCTATAGTTATTTCTTGTTTAGTGAGTTCAGATCTTGAGGTTAGTTAGATGTAAGTTCCTTTAGATGACTATATAGCTAGTTCTGTACTGAGTACTATTATTTTTCCAGACTTAATAGATTTATCTCTAAGATTATAAAGGTCATATCTTATATCTTTCTGATGAGCTTTTGTAGAGGTTTGGTCTTAAGATATAGCAAGATATACTGGGTAACATCTTTGCTAAGTTTGATTTGTCCTTAGGCTAAAGCTCTGGTATATGTGAGCCTCTATATTCTAAGGTTGAGATATAGCTATCTGGCTCTAGTAGAGAGATCTTAGAGGTACGGACACCTTTCTCCGGTACTATTCACATTACACAAGCTTCAAGCAACAGTTTTTCAACACAAAGCAGAGGAAAGGTATTATAAACATGTCTTCGAGCAAGAGTTCTGACGGGTGTGCTGGGTCTGGTGGACCTGGGGCCTTTGGTTGGCAGCAGGTTGGGAGGGGTTATGGCCTGGGGATGGGGGCCTTTGGAGGGTCGACGAGCGGTGAGAGTTCTGGTGGAGGGCCGGTGTCCGGTGGGAAGGGAGGAGGGACTGGCCGCATGAGTTTTGCTGACAAGGTGAAGGGGGGTGGATGGCCGAC
>RBNI01002296.1:0-18937 GCA_003990745.1 Jimgerdemannia flammicorona | reverse complement strand
TTTTTTTTTTTTTTTTTTTTTTTTTAACGGCAATTGAAGATGCGATTGTCGCGGGTTTTACCTACTTGTGCACTACGCCGACGTCTACCCTCGCTTTAGGTTTCTTTGGTCGAGAGACGACCGCCACCGAGACCAAAGTCAAAGTTACTAAGTATAGCAAATGTCATTTTCCATGGGGTAACATCAATTTTACGTACGTTTGCTCGTTGGAATGCTCTCACCCAGCGAGCTTAAAACAGCTTTTTTTTTTTTGGACAATACGTCATGGAGATACGCTAGAAACCGTTTTGACGAATCAACATTGAATGACTCACGAACTTATTCGTATTCGTTCGGAAACTATAACCCAAAGTAAGTTTATCCCAGTTAATAAGGATAAAATTTTGATTCCTGGATTGAAGTAACTGATGAGATTTATGAGAGCAGATCATAGGAAGTTCCACAAAAACAATCACACCGGGAATTTGTTTCAGGCTATTTCTGACAATTAGAGGATGCAGGATAGGTAGGCGACGTGAAAGAGTCTGGATGATTGAAGTGGTCCTTGCTTCGCGTTCCTCTGTCTGTTCTGTTCGGTCTCAGTGTTGCTCTTTGGTGTTGTAAAACAGTGATAATTTGAATTTAAATGAGAAATCTTCCAGTATATATATAGTATACTGAATAAACCTCACTACGTGTCTCAGACGGGAATGTTGTGCAGGCTTTATTGAATGACAGCAATGCATGCTAAGTATTGGAAATCGTCTGGATTGTATTCGTCTGCGCCACGCTGTATGCGACAATGCCTTTTGGTGTGCCTAAACCCACTGGTCTCGTATTTGTACGATCATGGCTATCCGATGATTACATTCAAAGCTAAGACACATCGAGAAGATTGACTACTAAAAATGCAGTACTTTGAAGCAATTCGATCCTAATGAGATATTTGACGGTATCGATATTTGTTCCCCGTCCAAAGCGTCACGGCAGGATAAACCTTGTCAGGAAGATTTCGCCATACGACACCGCAATCATGTCCGTTGATGGAGAAGGAGCAGGTTCGATCGTTCATGTTCAGGCGGAAGGTGATAATATCATGTTGTTTGATTTGGTGGTTGCATGCAGTTCCACCAGGGTAGGTTACGTGGTAATCAGGTTGGTATGAATGGAAACACCACACAAAATGAGAATTCCATTTTAATGTCTGGTTGAATTGATTGAAAGCCTCCCCAACAAATCCTACGGTGTTGACTACGCGTCCCCTGCTCACGCCGCTCGATTCGATGACAATCTCCCATTCGCACACACTTGCGCACGACGTTGTGAACGGTATCTCCAATCTGGCTGAGCAACTAGAGTTGGGCGCGTTATGGTACTCAATCACTGTACCGTTTTCCGAGACGACGACCCCTTCTCCGATCTGCCATTCGTACGCTGGTAGTGGTTGCACACCACGAGTTTGCACACCACGAGTTTTGGATGGATGACCAGGAGGACACTTGACGCTCACACAAGCGATCTGGGAGAATGCCATGTACTGTGGGGACCTATCCATGATGACGTCGATAGCATCGGTCATTAGCCTCACGCGGTGTGGACACATAAGATCGAGGTCTATATGGCGCCACATCATCCGCATGGACTCGAGCGATCGACTGTCGGCCAGGCCGATATGCATATTCGCGTCTGGCTCACCATACGGTTCCGCTGGGTTCCGGAGCCGTTCGAGACATGCATGCCGCCAAGCATCGTCAGGAACTTGCTCACCACGGGACCAAACCCAGTCGACGACACATAGCAAGAGGATGTGTTCAGGAGTGTGGAATCCCAAGGGTGGATTGTCCTTCGTGCGAGTAAGGATCAGCTCAAGCGCTCTCTCAGAGAGGCCGTTCAACTCTCCGATGGCAAGCAGGCGACGGCAGAATGGTTCCATCAGAACGTCGTATAGCTCCGTGGTTGCCAGGTCGTCCGAGGAGATAATGTCGATGGCTCGGTTGAGAAGCCTCCCGGCATCTTCGAGATCCTGGCCTTCGTGACCTTGTTGGGCCTGTTCGAGAGCCAGCTTCATAAGTTTTGGGAGGCTGAGAAGCGCCGCCGCTTGGTAGGTTTCCAAGGCGTCGGAGGGTGAGAGCGGGTTGGGACCGATAGTTTCGGTGTGGATGTAGTGCAGCACGGCGCGCACTGCCTTGGAATTGGTGCTTTTGAGATGAATCTGATGTGGGTGGGAGTCCCGAGTTTCGGGGCCATAGAGCATGTGCTTGAAGACCGACGACCTGGTAGCTAAGAAAGTGCGGCAGGCTCGAATCTCAATATTGTCAGAGCAGATAATGGTTAAATCGTGGAGAGTTGTGTCGGTGAGAAGGTTTGAAACGTCGTCCTTCAGACTGAGACCGCTCTCGAGTTGGGTTGATGCGTCAAACATAGTGTAGTGTTAGGGTGAAGAGTAGGGTCGTATTGCATTGACAGGTTTACAGGTTTTGACAATCGCGGAAAATTAATACCGTGACAGAAATCATGGGTCATACTACCTCGGATACTTAACCAAATCCGTATAGTAATCGCATTCCCAGGGTATATATAGTCAATTTGGTATGGGTGGTGCGATATTTACACCATGATCGGTTACCTTCTACATCTTCTACATACGAAACAACTGCGGTATGGAAACATGTTTCTTTTCGTCATCCGACCCACCTAACTTACGCTTCGTCCAGCGCACGACGCAAAGCTGGTGGATTTGGGTGGTCCCACCGGCTGTCAATCTTGCATGTTTGACTTCACCAATCCCGTCCTTCCGTCGGTGATTTTCGAAACCTACTGGTTTTTCTCCTACAGCCTATGTAGACTAACAAGAGCATAAACAAGTAGTTATTTATGACAGCTGAGCTGCCAACTCAATGAAACTATGCAGTTACTAGATTGAATAATGCGCCATTGTATGAGCTGTAGAGTTTTTTTTTTTTACCACTATACTACTGACTGAAATTCGTTCATTCACACATGCTAATTTCATGCCCTCGAGACCTTTCGCTGATTAAAAAGTGTGGAACCGTACGTCGGAACTAGGGCTGCAATGCGAACTGCGCTTCAACGCTGGAGTAAGGATGCAGCGAAGTGGATTATGATGGGAAGACCCAAAGTCTTCTCCTTTCTCTTTCCGTTCGGTCTATTTAAGTTCTTTGGTGTTGATAGTTCGAGAAATTTACCAGCTACATGGCGCTCAATAAATCTCAAAATGTATCTCAGACGGGGAATGCTAACAATGATATGATACTGCAGACCAGAAACTTTGACAGGTTCAAGGTGCTAAGAAGTGTTGGACCTTGTCTGTGCTGGGTGCGAGAAAGCTTTTTGGTGATGCAATTTGCATTTGACATTTTTCAAAAGGCTAAAATAGACTGGCCTTTTGAAAAATGCCTCATGCAAATTGCCGCCTTATTATTTTGACACCTATGCCGCTCTCACGGTCAAAACACTACTTGTGCACCAGCTCCTCTTGTCATTCTTGTTGATCTGGCTATTTTAAAACATCATTTTCATCATAGTTTCCCACAGTAAGGATTTATGGTAGTTTGTAAAATATTAAAATGTCAAAACCTTAACTATTTTTTATTTACATTTAAATAAATAAAATCTAATGATATATTAAATTATGATAATCAAGAACAATACTAGTAAATCAACTGTTAAGTATAATTATTACAATATACAGCTATAGAGAATATAATATATATAGTATATTACTTAAGATAGATCTGTAAAACTGAAACTATTAAATGATAATAAATATTTCTATATTATTAAAATTCCTAAAATCACCAACTTTATAGACTATATCTCTGAGGCTAAAAGATATTAACTATAATAAGACATAGTATCTCTTAATCTGTAAAGCAGACAAATATGTCTGCAAAAATTATGATACTTATATATTTTAGCTAATATTTATTTTATTAAATTTTAAATTATTGTTTTATATACTATAACAATTATATTTTTTTATTTATAATTAGAATATACCAGATTTGGAAATTATTTTTTTTTATATTTGTTATAATTTTTTTATATAAATTATTTAGTAAAACTTTATTTTACCTTTTTTAGAAATTATAAAAATAATATATATTATTATATATTATGGCCAATTATATTTTAGCAGGCAAATTTGCTTGCATCTTTAAATTTGTCTGTGTTTTTCTTACTAATTATGGGATAATATAATGTCTTTTTTTAAAAATAATAAATAGCTTTTTATAATTTTATTTTAAGTTAAAAATAACTATTTAGAAGTCTTCTCAATAATGAGTATATTTATATAAATTACTAAAATTAAAATTTATAATTTTATAGCTAATGAGAAATCTAATATTTATAAATATATAATATAATATAGTGGGTGCTTAATCTGAAAAATATGATGGATCTTTTTTAACTCCTCAGAGTCCTTAGTAGAGTATAGAAGTAAGTGAGATTGAGATATATCTACCTATAGGCTTACTAGTTTCTATCTCTTTATTTTTAAACTATTTTAATCTTAAATTTATTTACTTTAGATATTAGGTTATTTATATAAGTTTACTAACTATATGATAGCTAAGTTGTAATTTTCTTTTCTACTATAAGTTATTCTCTAAGTATAAGTTTTCTCCCAATCTATATGTTAGAGAAATTTATCTATCATATAGATCAGATAACTATTAACTATATATTATACTAAAATTAAAAATCAGATTTAGGTACTATGATTAAATATCTATCTTCTGATTCTTTTTAACAAAGTAACTGGAGGCTCAAGCCAAACTATATCAACCCCCAACCTTGTAATTTGCCTCTATTGAGCTGGATACATTATATTTAGAGACTTAACTAAAATATATACAAGAACTCTCAACTGAAAAATTGTGACTTTTTAGTTCACAAGAACTTACAGTCAAACTGAATATATTTAATATAATACCAATCTCTGCTATTATAGAAGAATCAGTCATTATTAGCATTTGGATAGAAAGAGAAGTAATTACTTCAAGACTTATCAATTAGCCACTATTAGAAGGATCTCAACAGAAAGCTAGCATAGTATAGAATTCTCAGATAGTACTAACAGATTTACTATCAGACCAACCAGATCAACTAGATTATACAAACAGTTCTACCAGAGTCTTTAATAAGCTTATATAAGAACTTGAAGACCTTATTATATAAGCTCAATTTCCTGCAGAAATTCTACCAATTTCACCTATCAAACCTCTACTACTAGCTGTTATAGAACAAGAACTAAGAATAGCTCCTTCAAGAATACTCAGACCTATTGTACCTCACCTAAGATCTATAATTCTATCTTCAGAATATCCAAGTATCCCAAACTTCTGCAACAATTTAGAAAGTAAATCAGAATCAGAATCAGAATTAGAACTAGTATCAAAACTGATATCAGAACTAGAATTGAAACCAGAATTAGAATCTAAAAACAGTAATAATGAAATAGCCACCCCATTACCAACCTTTGCAAGATATCTAGAAGAAGATCATCTCTTTCCAGTACCATTCGGGTTACACAACCTTTGGAGAGTACTTGCAACATCATTTCAGCAAAAAGAAACTAACAATATGGCGAATGACAAGCAACCTGAGGTGCGTACTGGGCAGGGTGGCCCAAGCACTTTTAACTGGCAGCAGGTGGGGCGAGGTCCAGGCCTGGGGGGGGGTATGAGGGGGCTGCTGGCTGGTGGACATGGAAGGAGTAGAGGAGGTGACGGAGGCTTTGGATCTGGGAGGGTGAGCTTCGCGGAGACGGTGAAGGGGAGACAACAGGCATCAGAACTGGAGGGCTGGCTGAGGAAGGGAAGGGAGACCGCGAAGGAGAAGGCACCAGTGCAGGGGGGAGCGGCCCTTGGAAGAGGGAGCGGTAGAGCTGGGGGAGTAGCGGCTGGGGGGAGTGTGACTGCTGATGGCGGTGGGACTGTCGATCTAGAAAAAAATCCAGATGTGATGGCTGATGGCGAGGCTGAGCGGCTGAGGCTTAGATGACAAGGAGACTTGGCCGATGGTGTAATGGGTCTGGCAGTGGCTCCATTGCTCAAAAAATTGATCTCGGCATTCGTAGTTACACTGTGCTTCCGGGGCCTAGCGGTGATGGCGAAAATGGTGTTGGGGCTCATCGCTAAGCAGGTGGCAGGGGCTGCATCTGTGAAGTTTTTGAAGGGCCTGGAGAGAGTGGAGGTTGGTTTTGAGGAGGCGGCTCTATTGGAGGAGGCGTTGAAGGTTGGATTGGTGGTTGGAGAGGTGTGTGTTCCGATGGCGCACTGTCTGAAGTGGGATCCTAGGGTGGTCCAACTGTTAGTAAAGGGAGTGCCGACGGTGACAGCAATGGAGACGAGAAAGAGGGTGGAGGACTTCATGGCGGAATATGGAGAGGTGGTAGATGTTGGATTTCGGGTCTGGGAAGGGACTATGCTCAGGACTGGGGATGTGGACGTGCGGATTAGACTGGCTGGGAAGGAAGCTACTGGGAAGGCAAGGGACTGGCCTTCGGCAATGGTCTGGGGAGCGATTTTGTGTAAGGTGACGAGGGTGAAGGGAAGTGAGGAGGAGGAGGAGGATTTGTTGGAAGCACTTGAAGAGTTGGAGGGTGCTGTGGAGAAGCGGACAAAGGCCTGAGCAGCCTTCGTGAAGGCGACGCACTTGGAGGTGGTGGATGGTAAGCAGATTCGAGTGAACAAGAAGCAGTGGGAAAGGGATCAGAGGCGTAAGAGGCAGAAAGAGTTGCTAGCCAAGATGGGCAACAGGCCACTGGGGAATGCAAGCAAGGAGAAGGGTGCTGGGGGTGCTGGTGTAAGTATCTGGGCTGGCGAGGGGGAGGGGAAGGACAAGAAGGCAGATGGAGAGGATGGGGAGAAAACTAGCAAGGGTCTATTTGCTGATGGCATGCTGGAGGTTTGGAAGGAGGATTGGGAGAGCTCCCCTACCCCTACCCCCCTTATTAGGCATGGCCTGGCTTCCCGAAACAAGGTGGTAGAGGATGTGCAGATGCGAGGGGCCCAGAGGGTGCAATTTGGGATTCCAGAGGTGGTGTATGGTGGACAGGTGGAGGCTACTGGTGAGGAGGAACTGGTGGATATCCCAGAGGTGTGGGATGAGTCTGCAAGTGTCGGAGCTGATACCACTATGTTGGATGGTGGGAGGCTGGCGACTCTGGGGGGGAAGGAGGTGGGGAACTTGATTTGGATGCGTCGGATGATGAATGACCTGGCAGCAGAAGAGTTGGGGGAGGTGGACTTGCGGGTGATGAGTAATGAGCACTGGGCTGGAATTCTGCAAGGGGATGGAGTGACGAAGGCATTGAAGGCAGAAATTCTTGTGGTGTACCTAGCTGAGGAAGGGTATGAGGTGGATAAGGAGAGGGAGACGGAGATGGCAGTCATTGTGGGGGAGAGGGCTGAGTACTGCTGGAATGAGCGTCATGGACTGTGGCTCTGGCAGGAGGTATGCATCGAATATCGGGAGGAGTTCGAGGAGAAGGCTGATGATGAGATGAATGAACTGCTGGCTGGATTGGAGGCTCAGAGGAGGGAAGAGGAGGAGGTGGCTGCAGAACACGATCTGGACACAGCGCAGGAGGAGATGAGCATGGAGCAGTAGAGTTGATCGACAACATAACATATATTATTATGAACAGTACAACCAACATTTTTTCTTTGAATGTGAATGGGCTACGGGGGGCTACTCGGCATAGAAACATTTTTTCTTGGATGAAGGGATTGGAGGCCGATCTCTTCCTACTGTAGGATGTTAGGTGTGAGGATGATTTTGATAAGATGGAGTGGACGAAGGAATGGGGAGGTGCTGCAATTTGAAAAGGCAAGATTGGAATTTTGGTTCGGAAAGATAGAGGGGAGATACAGGATGTAAGATGCTGGGGGGAGAGACTAGTCTGGGGAGAATGGATTCGTGCAGGTTGGGAGCCAGTTACTGTTGGCTCCTGCTACTATCCTGTGGTACGGAGTGAGTGGGTAGATTGGATGGCAGGTTTACTAGAGAGTGGGAACTTTGTAGAGGCTGGGGTAGATATGCTTGGAGGTGACTTTAATATGGTTCGGGACACACTATTGGATAGAACAGATGGAGGACGAGGTGCTGAGAGCAGGAGTGGAGGACTAGCAGCTTGGGAGGAGGTCGAGAGACTAAGTGCACTGGTAGACGCTGGGAGGGAGTGCTGGGGGAATAGAAGGGTTTATACTCATTGGGCAGGGGGGCTGGGGACAAGAATCGACTGGGTACTGACAGCCAGCTGCTGGGGCCTAGATGTTTGGAAGTCATTGGAGGTAGAATGGTGTCCATGGTCAGACCACTGGGGGCTTTTGGGACAGGGGCGCTTTGGGGGAAGTGGGGATGGGCCTGGACATTGGCGCCTCAATTCCTCTTTATTAGATGACAAGACCTGGTGGGATGGGTGGGCTTTGGACATTCAGCAGAGGGTGGAGAATTGGAAGCAGGAAGGTGTCTCAGTTGGAGTTCGGTGGATGAGGTTGAAGGAGATGGCCAAGATGTATTGGAGTGAGGCTGGCAAGGAGGCGGGGAAGCAGAGGAGACATAGAGTGCATTGGGCTTCTATGAGATTAACTAGGCTACTGGAGGAGTGGGCGAGGTTAAAAATGCTAGAGAGAGAAGATGATTGGAGGTTAATGAGAGCAAAAATGGAGGTCAAGGAGCTACAACAGGTGCTGTGGGAAGAAGAGGAAGCGAGGGTGCAGGGTTTGGCAGCATGTCTCCGCTGGCAGGATTTGGAGGAAGGGGAGAGGCCTTCCAAGTTTCTTACAAGGGTTCTTAGGGCGAGATGGGTACAGCAACGGTGGGAAGGGGTGCTGGATTCCGAGGGTGTACTGGTGCATGGAGTACAGGACATTCTTGGATCGCTGAAGGAGAGATGGAGTGGATTGTGGAGTGAGGAGGAGGGTGGGGCAGATGCCGTGACTATTGACCAAGCATTGGAGGATTGGCACCCACCACAAATCGAAGGGCTAGATGACCTGGTGATGCCGATACAGGAAGATGAGATCCACCAGGTTCTTGCCGCGACAATGCCAGGTACGGTGCCTGGGGAGGATGGTCTGCCCTGGGACTTTTGGAAGCGAATGGTTGGAGTCCCAGAGGTGTTGGGAGAGATGACGGCATTGTGTGACTCCATTCTACAGACTGGGAGGTGGGTGGGGGAGCAAGACCTTGGGCTGGTGACGCTACTTTATAAAAACAAAGGAAGGCGGGAGGACTGGAGGAACTGGTGGCCGATAATATTGCTTGATATGGACAGGAAGTTAGTGACCAAAGTGGTGGTGGCGAGATTACAGAAAGTGGCCCAGCAAGTTGTGGGCATGGAACAGAGGGGATTTGTGGGTGGTCGGCTCATCAGGGATGGCACTGCCTGGATACATGGCGTTATTGAAGGGGCAAGAGCCTGTGGACTGGATGGGTGGCTAGTCTTCTTGGACCAGGAGAAGGCCTATGACCGGGTGCGAAGAGTCTGGCTGGAGAAAGTTTTGGATAGGATGGGGGTTCCGTCCCAATTCCGGTCAGCAATGGTCAACCTACTGGAAGGGAGTAGGGCTGCACTCATGTGCAATGGTCATCAAGGGGTTGCATTCCCCTTGGACAGGGGGGTGCCCCAGGGGGACCCACTGTCCCCCATTTTGTATGCTCTTTCTCTGGAACCCCTTATGGATAGAATTAGGTGGAAGATAGAAGGACTTTCTGTTTTTGGCATAGGATGGAAAGTTGGGGCCTTTGCAGATGACATGGTGGTTGGTTTGGGCTCGATTGCTGATGTCGAAGAACTCAAGAAGACTGTGGAGTGGTATGAGGAGCACTCAGGAGTGAAGCTGAATTGGCACAAGTGTGAAACAATGGTGCTCGGCAATGGTCTGGTGGGAGGGGAAGTTATAGGAACAATCGTCCCCACTGGTGAAGCAGTACGGTACTTGGGCATATATCTGTCGGTCTATGGATCAGTACTGCCCAGGTTATGGTGGGAGCAGAGGATTGGAATCTGGGAGGAGGCCCTGCGGAGTTGGGGGGGTAGGCATTTTTCTCTGGCAGGAAGGGTCTCGATTTTGAATGTCTACTGGCTGCCGAAGTTATGGTACCTGGCATATCATCTGGATTTCCCAGCTTAGGTGGTGAAGAGATTGGTGAAGTCTGCGAAGGGATGGATTTGGGCTGGAAGGTGGAGTTAGATTGATTGGGAGACCTTGTCCCTACCAGTGGCGAGAGGTGGGCTGGGGCTGATTGACTTCCCAAAACGTTTATGCTGCTTGCGGGCATGGTGGCTAAAGAGGGCAGTAGAATTGGGTGGAGGTGGCTGGGTTCCCCTGCTACAGAAAATCTGGGAGAGGTGGACATCACCAAGGGGCGCAACTGGGGATCTCCTCGCATTAGTTGGACTTCAGGATACTAAGCGACTGCGATATAGGGGATTTTGGTGGGAGATAGCAGAGGGGGTACATCGCATTGGGATTCGTTGGCAGGGGAATGAAGGAGAGGAGGATTGGGGCCCGGTGATGTGGAGATGGGATCGAGTGCTGCTGGGTGGTGTCCCTTTAGTTGAGTTCGATATTGGTGATGGAATTGAATGCCAAAGGGGACCAGGCCAGGATCTGTAGCCTAGCAGTTGGCAAGGAGTCAGAATCGGCGAAGAGTGGAACTGGCATAGTGTCTGGACTTGGAGTGCTATGGTGAGAAAGTGGATGCCGCCTAAGTACTGGGTGGTCTGATGGTGCATGCTGCGGAGGAATATAATGCTCAACTTTTGCTCAGGGCACCTTATCGTAGGGGGGTGCTTTGACTGTAAAGAGTGCCATAATGTAGGGCAGGAGGGGGGTTGGGTACAGACACCTGAACATTGGCTAGGAGAGTGTGAGGTGTTGGAGGAATTTTGGTGCACAATTGGAAAATACTTGGGGGTACAGCGTAGGGGAGATGAGGTACGAGGGAGGTGGGAGGACTTGCAGGAACGATTGGTAGGGGGGATAGGGAAGGAGTGGATTACTTTGGGCTGGGCATTGGCTATTTGGGTAGGACTGGCTAGTCACTGGCTATTTGTCTTTGAGAGTGGGAGCAGGCAGGGCTTGGGGGACTAGTTGGTGCGGTGGCGCTGGCTGATAGAAGACACCTTAACAGGTTGGTGGCTTGGTTGGGAGTTGCAAGGTGGTCGGAGGCGCCACTTAGTGGAGAATATTTGTGGCCAGAGTGGGGGGAGAGTAGGTTTGGTGGGTGATAGGGTGGTCTTCATTCAGGAGAAGGTGGGGAGGAGCCCCCCTATGGGGATTGGGTAGTGGGTGGGGATGTTATATACATACTTATTCATAAACTAGTAATAAAGGCGGAGTCCAAGTAACTATAAAAAAAAAAAAAAAGATATCTAGAAGAAGATCTGAGAGAATTTCATAATGAAATTGAAGAAATTGCAACTCTGAAAAACTTCTCTTCTAAAAGAAAAGTTACTATCTATAAGACTCAACTCAGAGAATCAGTCAAGGAAATTTTTACTCAAGCAAGAAATAATATAAACTCAGATCTTAGAGCAGACATCTATATAGTACTAACCTGGCTAGTAAAGTATAATACTATGATCTACTGACTTATTGAAAAGTATACAGAAAATGAGATCTACTATAAGATATAAGAATCTATTATAGGAATGAAGATAAATCTTAGAGAATCATCTAGGGCATTCTTTACAAAAATCCAAAAAAAATATATATAGCTGGGTTCAATACTACCAATTAAGATATATAGACCCAATCTCTGAAAAGAAAGTCAATATAAATAAAAAAATCATTTTTATTATATATTATTATTATAATAGAAGATAATTTCAAAGGAATCTCTGAGAAGATCAAGCAATTGTCAGCACAGATGTTAGTATAGAAGTCTCTAAAGAAACCTATATCTGTTTTACAGAAAGAAATAGTCTGGCTAAAGAAAAAAAAACTCTATATAGCTAAAAGAGTTATAGATTGAAGAAATCAAGATTCTGCTATATAATACTAGATTGAAGCTAGTTGAAATTATATATATGTAGAAACCAAATCATCTAAGTTATTGTTGAAATAATATATAATAACCTTAAAGTAGAAGAAACAAAAGAGTTATCGCTCTCTGATAGAGAAGAAAAAGCTTTTAAATTAACAGAAAAGTACTCTGTCAAAGCCAAAGAGAAAACCAAAGTACAGAAAATTATTTATATCAAAGAACCTCAAGACTGGGATCAGAAATAGTATTAATATATTATAGATAGATATGTTCTAACTAAATAATATTTCTATAGAATCAAGATATACTACTTTAAGCATATAAATAAATATACTATATATGTTCTTAAATCCAAGAAGTATAAGCTAACTATTTCTGAATAATGAGATAAAGAAATCAAGAACATTAATGATGAAGACAGAGAAGCATAAGACTGGGAAAAGAAGCTATCTTAGAAATAATTATCACTTAATAAGAAGATAACTCCAAATATATTCATTTGTAGAAAAAAATCAAAGGAACCCCTATTGAAGTTCTTATTGATAGCAGTGCAAACAAGTGCTATCTTGACAAGAAAACTGCTAACAAATTCAACCTCAAAATATAAAGAAATCCAGAAAATAATATTACTATATTCAACAATAGAACAATCTAGAAACTCTTCAAAATCTGCAAGAATGCACTCCTATAACTAGGAGACTACACCACAAAGCAAACCTTCCACATCACACATCTTCCAGGACACAACCTTATCCTTGGAAAATCCTGGCTCACACAGGAGAATCTCTATATTGACTGGTAAACCAATACAATCTCTCTAGGATACATCAAGTTACAGCCAGAACAGATCAAGAAGAAAGCAAAACCCAAGTGTGATATTATTTCTGCCATCCAAATGAAGAAGCTAATCTAGAAACCAGAGCAACACATCTACATGTGCAGCACGGCGCACATTGGTGCTCTTGAGATGGATTCGATGTGGGGTGCGGGATTCCTGAGCTTCGGGGCCGTAGAGCATGCGCTTGAAGACGGACGACCTGGTAGAGGAAGGTGCGGCAGGCTTGGATCTCGATATTGTCAGAGCAGACAATGGTTAAATCGTGGAGAATTGTGTCGGTGAGAAGGTTTGCAACGTCGTCCTTCAGGCTGAGACCGCTCTCGAGTTGGGTGGATGTATCAACCATAGTAACCATAGTGTAGCGTTAGGGTAAGGAACCCGTATTTGCGTTGACAGGTTTTGACAATCGGGGAAAATTAATACCACATATCATGAGACTTACTGCCCCACCAATCCGTATAATAATCATTCCTCTCGAACACTCCTCAAGGTAGTCAATTTGGTATTGAGTGATGCGATATTTACACCATGGTCGGTTACCCTGACAACCGCGGTGTTTTTTCTCGTCACCGACCCCTACCTTATGCGTGTGCCCCTACAAACCGATGGATTTGGGGACAATGACGTTGCATTGGTTCTCCCACCGATAAGAATGGTTGTCAATTTCGTATGTTCCACATGTCCCAATATGCACTATGATTCTTCCTCCTACACATGTAGAAGCAGAAAGACTAACAAGGGAATAAATGACTGTTTATTATGTCAGCTGAGCTACCAACTCATAAGAATAAAACTATGCAATGTAACTGGAATGTCTCACCTGTAGGTTTTTTACCAATCTATCTTTGAAGAAAAAAAAAAAATAAAACTCTTATTAATGACTGAAATTCGGTCTTTCACAGAAGCACGCTAATTCCATGTCAAGTTCATAGGTACCGGTCTTTTGCGCGTAATGCGCCACACACAAACAGGGAGGCTCGAGCCCTCGCCAATTGAAAATGTGGAGAAGTACGTTGTAGCAAGAGACGTAATGCGGCCTTGGAACTGCGCTTCAATGCAGGACTACCTTATTCATTATATCCATACCTTGTGCACTACGCCCACTTTGCGGCCCCTTCGGTCGAGAGACGGCCGCCACGGAGGTCAAAGTCAAAGTTACTCTGTATAGCAAATGACGTTTTCCAACGTATCGCTATGGGACGACATCCAAATTTAGCGTAGTCAAGGAGATTGAAGTGGTCCTTCATTTGCATTCCTCTTTCCGTTCTGTTCGGTCTCTATTCAGTTCTTTGGTGTTATAATTCGAATTTAAATGAGAAATTTCCCAGCTGCATGGCGCTGAATAGGGCATGTCGACAACGGTGTGGCATAGGCTTATGCTGCAGACCAGAATCTTTACCAGGTGCCGGCTACATTGAATGACAGCGACATGTGCTGAGAAGGGGGTTATATTGTGTGCAACAAAGCTTTTTGATGACCTTGAATCAATTGGTTTGCAATCGTATTTGTAAATTTGATACCTATCTGATTTATATAGGGTAATTTCATTCAAAGTTAAAAATACATTGAAAAGACTGATTACTAATAATGCAATACTTTGAAGTAATACAATTCTAACGAGATATTTGACGGTATCGATATTTATTCCCCGTCCAAAGCGTCACGGCAGGATAAACTTTGTCCGGGAGATTTCGCCATACGACGCCGCAGTCATGTCCATTGAGGGAGAAGGAGCAGGTTCGATCGTTCATGTTCAGGCGGAAGGTGACAATATCATTTTTTTTGAGTTCGTAGTTGCATGTGGCCCCACTTGGGTAAATGAGGTGGTAGCTAGGTTGGCATGAATGGAAACACCACCCACAAAGAGAATTCGAATATAATGAATTCATGCTGAATTGATTGAAAACCTCGCCAACAAATCCCACGGTGTTGATTACGGCTCCTGACCACACGCCGCTCGATTCGATGACAATCTCCCATTCGCACACACTTGTGCACGACGTTGTGAACGGTATCTCCAACCTGGCTGAGCAACAAGAGTTGGGCGCATTATGGTACTCAACCACTGCACCGCTTTCCGAGACAACGACCCCTTCTCCAGTCCGCCATTCGTACACAGGTTTTGGTTGCACACCACGAGTTTTGGACGGATGGCCGGGAAGACACTTGACAGTGGCACAAGCGATCTTGGAGAATGCCATATACTGGCGGGACCTATCTCTGATGACGTCGATAGCTTCGGTCAGCAGCCTCACGCGGTGTGGACACATAAATCCGAGGTCTATATGGTTCCACATCATCAGCATGGACTCGAGAGACCGACTGTCGACCAGACGAACATGCATATTCGCGTCCGGCTCACCATACAGTTCCGCTGGATTTCGGAGCCGTTCGAGACATGCATGCCGCTCAGCGTCGTCAGGAACTTGCTCACCGCGGGACCACGCCCAGTCGACGACGCATAGCATGAGGATGTGTTCGGGAGTGTAAAACTCCACAGCCGGATTGTCATTCGTGCGAGTAAGGAGCAGCTCAAGCGATCTCTCAGAGAGGCCGTTCAGCTCTCCGATGGCAAGCAGGCGACGGCAGAATGGTTTCATCAGAACGTCGTATAGCTCGGTGGTTGCCAGGTCATCCGAGGGGATAATGTCGACGGCTCGATTGAGAAGCTTCCTGGCATTGTCGAGATTTCGGCCTTCATGTCCTTGTTGAACGTGTTCGAGAGCCAGCTTAATAAGTTTTGGGAGGCGGAGGAGCGCCGCCGCTTGGTAGGTGTCCAAGGCGTCGGAGGGTGAGAGCGGGTTGGGACCGATAGTTTCGGTGTGGATGAAGTGTAGCACGGCGCGCACTGTTTTGGAATTGGTGCTCTTGAGATGTATCCGATGTGGAGGGTGGGACTCCTGAGTTTCGGAGCCGTAGAGCATGCGCTTGAAGACCGACGACCTGGTGGCTAGGAAGCTGCGGCAGGCTTGAATCTCAATATTGTCAGAGCAGACAATGGTTAAATCGTGGAGAGTTGTGTCGGTGAGAAGGTTTGCAACGTCGTCCTTCAGGCTGAGACCGCTCTCGAGTTGGGTGGATGCAACCATAGTGTAGTATCAGGGTAAAAAGGATCTGAACAGGGGACCCGTATTTGCGTTGACAGGTTTTGACAGTCGCGGAAAAATTAAAAAATGATCCTCTATTCTCGGAGTTACTCACCCGTAAATAGAATTGTGGCAAAACTTCACCCTTCAGGAGGTATTTGCCATGCAGTTTGGTTCTACAAAACAAATATACGATCTTGATTTCACATCTCTCACATCTCTCGTTGCTTGTTTTTCATGCCGTATTGACAGTTAAGTGGACCTCGGCACCCTCTTGCCTATCCTGATATCGTTGTCCTTGACGAATCAGGTTAACTTGACGAGTTCTCTGTGGTTTGGTGGAATATGGAATATTTTGAGCGGATTAATGTTTCAGGTGCCCATGTTGTGTGTGCAGCCCATGAAAGGTGTGTTTACATTAGGTAATGTGATTACATGCTTCGAAATTTATTGACATTTGATAATTAACAGCCTTCCATAGGGTTCAACTACCCAACGCCAACACGCGCACCAACACCCCAGGAGCTCGGCACGGCGTTCACGAGCGCGAGCTCGGGGCAGATCCCGCTAACAACGTTAAACTCGGTGATCGCGCTGCACTGGTTGGTGGAGGATTTGTTCCCCAAGATGGCACATAGGAGTTCAACGACAAAAATTGCCATGAGTATTGGAGTCATGAACATGATTGGGTGTTGGTTTGGAAGCATTCCGTATTGGTAAGCTTTCTCTTTTGTTTTTGCATGGCTTGCATGACGACATTTATTGTTGGATACCATGTTAAAATGCTACATAATAGCCATGGCTCCGCCGGTCTAGCAGGGCAATACCGTTTTGGTGCCCGCACAGAGGTCTCTATCATCTTCCTCGGTCTGCTCAAACTCCTCGTCGGCGTCCTCTTCAGCTCCTCGCTCATCGGCCTTCTTCAGTTCTTCCCGCGCTCGATCCTGGCCGTGATGTTATTCGTCTCGGGCGCAGAGTTGGCAATGGCCTCGCGCGCCATCAATCTGGACGTGGATAAAGATGAGATTCAGCGTGAAAACTATCTCGTTATGCTCGTGACAATGGGGATGCTCGTAGCATTCAAGAACGATGGGATCGGATTCGTAGCTGGGTGCGTGGCGGCCGTGTTGCTATTTTGGCAAAGGGTCGGGTGGAGGGAGACGATGAAGAGGTTGAAGATGTGGAAGAGGTGGGGAAAGAATGACAGGGACGAGGATGGAAGGAAAAGATGCCAGCGGCGGCGGCTCCTGAGATAGTGATTGAGGAGGGTGTATAGGGTGTCTGGCTGTGAATTCCAAATTTGATAAGCAATTGATATTGTTTAACCCCCAGTATTGGATTATGGAATCTCGAGAAATGGGCATTTATTTATAATATTTATAATACAAATAACGTGTTGGTGGTGGCGTAAGCCATTTCGTATAAGCCACAAATGGATGACGTCGAATAGTATATGCATATCGCTTCGGCTGACGTGCAAGCACCTGCACCGCGTGCCAGAACAACCGCGTCGTCCTTGTTGAACAGGTTGGTTTGCGATCAGGGCGAGGGGGTTGGTAGGGTGGATCGTTTTGTGGGTCCGTCTGTTCTGGGAGGGTGTTGTTCGTCGGAGCCCTTTCGCAGGCTAGATCGATCGGAGCCGTATTGCATTTCGTGCCTGTCGTCGAGTCATGACATGTCGACGCCACCCCTCTGCCGAGGCTGATTTGATTGTGTTTAAGCAGGAAGTTCCGAACAGGATCATTCCTTGGTGCATGCCGGTTCGTTCTCCGCCCACATCTATGAATCGGAGAAACACCTCGTCATAATATGCAGTGGGGCCACAAACTCGAGTGGGGTTTTTTCTGTTTCGAGGTGGTGATTCCCGTTTAGATCTACTATTTCTTCATTCTTCGAAAGTAGATGGGGAATATCCTCGTCGCTTGATTTGAGATTCGTATTATGCTAAAATGCGACTATTGGGGATGAAGCATCGCATCCCGCGTAAAAACTGTTCGGCATTCGTCGAATTGGTATTTTTTATGTCCCGTTTTACCTGCCACGCCGATTCCCGAACAGGAGAATTTTTAGCGTCCTGCCACAGGTTCTGGCGATATATTTCCTTCGACCTAGATTGACTCGAGGATCGGATCGCGGCCAGACCACAAACTGATATATGCTGACGCCAATAAAAAGTACGAAGCGATTGAGGGGATTATCTCATCACAATCCACAATCAACAGCGACAACGCGGGACGGAAAGAAAGAAAAAAAAGAAAAAAAAAAAATGACGTGAATGTTTTTATGCAGCAAAAGAATGAAGAACGGTCCGAATATATATGTTGCGAAATGGCATGCGCCAAAAACATCTCCTTTTCACCAAGTAATTCTTCGTCCCCCTGTACATATCCGACGACCATCACTCTTCGCGCACGGAATTACGCCCCCAACCACCCGTGCGCTCTACCTCCCCAGGACGCCCTGCGGGTCGAGGATGGAAGGGGCGACGTAGCTGAACCCCTTGAACATTGCCGAGTAGGAGGCGGAGAGCGAAGAGGGTGTGACGGGAGACTCGAGGACGGACATTTTGGTGAAGCGAGTATCAAAGTTCTCAGCGGCCTCTGGGGAGGTCTGTGGGAAGGATGAAGTTGAGTTTTTGTTAGTTACTGGGAGCGTGATTCATGTTCATCCACCGTGTGGTTTTCCATCCTACTCACAACCAACATCCTTGGAACAATGCCAACCCAGAAACCCCATCTCCAAACCCATAGTACATACCACGACCGGAACGATGGGGGGCTCGACCTCCCTATTCTCGAGCAATTTCCAATCGATCTTGCGGAAGAACCTATGAGCTTTGATAGCTCGGACCCCCGCCTCACCGCCACCTAGCCGAATGTTGGGATTTTTGCGCAGGAGGCGAGAGAGCAGGTCCTTAGCGTCCGGGGAGAGATAGTAGGGAAGGTTGAGCTTCTTCTTGAGGATCGAGTCCATCGTCTTTTTCCTGTTATTGCTGGTAAAGGGGGGCTTT
>RBNI01002295.1:0-18944 GCA_003990745.1 Jimgerdemannia flammicorona | reverse complement strand
ATGGCCTCGAAGCTAACCATCCTGTTTGATAGTCTCATTATAAAATTTATAATAAAAATTATAATACTTCGGGCGAGTCAGCTAATGAGCCACCGTTATATCTCAGAAGCGCACCGACGGTGGGGGGGACCTGTGCAGATGGAGGGGAAAAAGAAGAATTAGTCTGGTGCTCTGCAAATTTTGCGTCTTTGTTGACTTGTGGCGCACGTCGACGTCACCCCATTATGACGCATCCCCGCCAAAATATAATAATGGAAAGTGTGCAATTAGGTTAACTTGACGAAATTGTACTTATCTTATTAACAATACCTTAGAATAACAACACATTATATTATTTAATAATAATATTATAACTATAATTAGAGTGTAAAATATACTGAAATCTTATAATAGTAGAAAATATGTTTTAGGTATTAATTATTATATATATTATTTATATAATATAATTAAATATCATATTCTATTTAAATTATTCCAATATTAAAAATCATTAAAATCTAATAATATATAGTAGTTTATTAATAAAATAAAAATAAGTTTGATTATAAGATTAGAGATAGTAAAATTATATATATTTTGATAATATTTGAAGATTTTTAACTATTTAAAAAATAAAATTTAATTATAAATAATATAATATTATGACAAGTGAATATTATAGTATAGTCAGATAATATATAAAATATCTAGAATAGTTACCATATATATTTATCTCCTATACTACTCTACTATATAAATAATCTGAAATACTAATTAAGATAGATATTATTCTAATATAGAATATTATTCACACTAGTGAACAGTAGGTTATCTTTCTAAATTTTATATTACCATACATTCTATATATAATTAATCAGAAAGTAATCAGATAGTAACTATATTAATATAAAATATCTCAGTGATTTAAAGAAATAAACCTTAGTTTAAAAATCTGAATTCAAAAGCAAAAGACTGATTTGTATAATATACTTCAAGAGATATATCTGCTAAGAGCTACTTAATCTAGAAAAGATTAAGAAATATCTACTCTAAAGCTACTATTTAGAAGATTATATACTTTATTCTAATTTATACTCTAGTTTATTTTTTAATATAAAGAAGTTAGCTATGTTTTTAGACTATATACCAGATTAAGCCTAAAGAGAAGCCTATTTTATTTTAATATTACTAAGCCAGTTAGTTAGATATATATATAAAAAATAGTTAACTAATGTAATATTCTTAATCAAAAAAAGTTTATTGATTTTGATATACTTATTAAACTCAGCTAGAAAAACTTGAGAAATCTGCTATATTTTTGTTCTTATCAGTCTAAGCTAGAAGAACTTGAAAAATCTACTATATATTAGTCTAAATATTAACTATAAAAAAAAAAAAAATTAGTTCACTTATCAGAAAAAGTCTGAAATATTACTAATATATTGATAAATCTATAGAATTTACTATATTATAACAGAATATATATTAGAGGGAAAAGTCTGCTAAACTATACTATTTATAAAAACTACTAAAATCATCTATATTATATAAATAGAATCAGTAGTAAACTCTGAACATTTTATTACTTTTTGAAAAGATAACTAAGCGCTCAAGTTAATTTATATAATTACTCTAATCTTATAATTTATCTTTATTGATATTATATTTAAGAGCTCAACTGAGAAGATTTTTGAAATTTATATAACTTTTCAACTTATAAGAATATAATAGCTATATAAACTAAATATATATAATCTCTGTTACTATAGAAAAATAAATCATCAGTAGTATTTAGATAAAAAGAGAAATAATTTCCTTAAGACTTGCCAACTACTTACTATTACATAAAAGATCTCAATCAGAGATTATATAGTATAAAATTCTCAATCAGAACTAGTCTAATTACTAAGAGTATAGTTTATAAATACTCAAGAAGTACCAGTAGACTTACTACTATAAGATCTGACTCAGTAATATTAATTAGATAATACAGAAAACTCTATTTGAAATTTTGATATACTTGAATAAGAACTTGAAGATCAAATTATCTAATTTTAATTTCTCTTAGAAGTTTAAACTATCTCATTCTTATTTAGACTAGCAGATCCTCCAAGCTCAGTATCTTCAAAAATACTAAGAAGTATTTTAGTACTCTAAATACCAAGTATATATTCTTTAACTCTTAGTAGTATAATCAAACTTAGTATATCTATAATAAGTGAAACAATTTTAGAAACTGAAGAAGAATTAGATAATAGTGATGATGAAAAAGTAATACTACTATCTATATTTACAGAATAACTAGAAAAATAAAGAATTCTTAGATATTATTAAAGAAATTGCTACTTTGAAAAACCTGCTCTCAAAAGACAAATTATAATCTTCAAGATATAACTAAGAGAGCTAGCTAAAGGAATCTTCTTCAAAATATCAAATAATTTAAATTTCTATCTAGGATAAGTTATAGCTAATATACACTATCATATAAAATAGTATAAAGCCATATCATAATAGCTTATTAAAATTTATATAGAAATATAAACATATCATAAAGTCTATAAATCTATCATAAGTATGAAGATAAATCTCAAAGAATCTCTATGAGCATTCTTTATAGAATTTAGAAGAGAATATATACTACTAGATTTAGTACTATCAACTAAGATATTATTAATCTAATAATCTTTATGAATAAAATTCTTTCAAATATTACTCAATATAACTATACTCTTGTTATTAAGAAACTAATAAATAAGTAGTGTAGTATAAGGATACTTTGATGATAAGTCAGAAGCCACATAGAATAATAATAAGAAAGTAGATTAAAAAGACCTCTTAGTTAAAACTCTCTAAAAAATTCTCTAAGAAAACTCAAAATAGAAGAAATTTATAAAAGAATAGAAGAATAAGTATAAAATTCAAAATTTTAGCTCTAAACTATACTGACTGAATAGATAAATAAAAAACTCACTATATGTAAAAATTAGAGATACTCATAAGACAATAGAGATTATATATATACTATATATAAATAAATCAAGACTCCTCATTCAGGAATAACAGAACCTACTAGTTATAAGAAGAAAGAAGATGCTCACTCTGAGATAGAGCTTAAGTTCAATACTTCTTCTATAGATAGTTAATATACTATATATACTATAGAATATAATAATCAAAAAAACTCAGACCTACTAAATTAAAAAATATAACTCAGTATAAGAAAATGAAGCCCACTTATAGAGAACTTTTAGAAAAGTAATAGTAAAAAAGATAAGGAAGAATAGATTGAAATATCTCTCTAATATCTTTTACCTTTTATCCTTATAACTTTAACTTATATGGAAGTCATTTACTTGAAGATAAAGAAATAAAATAAAAAGAATAATAGTCTACTACTCTGAAATCCAAGAAGAAGTACATATACCCTAAAGACCATACTCTGAGATATCTATAATAAAGCCTAGCAAAAGATTCAAGAAGCTAAGAGAGAAGTTTCTCTTCTATAGTTTTTATAATTAATATCTACTAAAATATAAAATAAATTATTAGAAACCACTAGATCTAGTATTGACTGAGTCTCAATCTTATAATATGAATCTATATCAGTATATATCTGCATAGAGATATTAGAAGATAGAAGGTAAAAATCATCATTAATATAGAAATAGCTCTCTGTATCATAGCTAAATAATTTCTAGATACCCTTTAGTAGCCTTTTGTTAAATTATATAATCTCAGCCTTATAGTAGCAGATGTAGTAGATAGTATCTGAATTCAACCCTTTGAAGAAGGATAAAATATTACTATCACTTTTAGATATATTCAGTTTTCTATTCTAAAATTTATTATTACTAAAGCTATTACTTTTAATATAATCCTTGGTACTGATTAAATGAAGATAATGAGTATAGTTATTAATATTAGCCAATAGATACTCAAACTTAATTATAGTTAGAAGATAATATATAGATATAAGATATCATTACAATTATAATTATAACTATTGCAGAATAAGTTAAAGGATACCCAACTTGTCTCAAAAGTTATAAATGTCTTAAATACACCTCAATAATTATTAGAATAAGGAACTTACCTAGTATTACCTACTCCAAAATAGGAGAATAAAGAAGAAATATAATTACTTATAGAAGATACCTAATCTTATAATTGAAGCTACAGAAGTACAACTAATCTAAGGATAAAAAACAGCTGAAGAAGATATTTTTGAACCAGAAAAACTTACTACAATATCAGTTCTTATATAACCCAATCTGCAGAAGCTATTTATCTTATATATATATCTCTAAAGATAACCTTAGATCAGTTTTAGCTCAAGAAAGATCTGATCAATATTACTATATTATAGCTTGTATAAGCTAAGCAACTAATAAGCATTAAGTTAACTTTAGTAAAACTATACTAGATTACCTTATAGTCTTATAGGCAGTGATTCTGTATAAGTATTATTTCATCAGAAGATATTTACTCCAATAGACTATATAAATATATATATTGTGACAAACCACAAAACATAGCAATCTCAAAACCTAACCAGGTGATGAGAATATTAGCATAGTATAGTAACCAGCAACCATTGCTGCGGAAAAATGTATAAATAACCAGATAGCTAAAGAAGGGAATAATGTGAACAGTAGCTGTCCCCTAGACAGTGGCTATCCATCAGACAGTGACCATCCACCCAAACACACTATAGATAGCAAATCTATAATTAGCCAGATAGCAACCAGATAGCAACCACAATGTATAAATTACCCCAGAGACAAGAGTGAATAAACCTCAGTCCAAAAGTTGAATACAAACCAAAGCAAAAGTCAATTGTCTAGTACACTTAGGAGAAATGCCTGCCAAAAGCCACTTGATCTAGGAAGGATTGCAACACTTAGGAGATATGCCTGCCAATGAGCCACTGCTAAGAAGTTGTGAGCTTAGTTCTCTTCTTTTCTACTCCAGTCTACTTTTCAATACAAAGCTTGAAGATTTCACCACCAAGTTTAAGGAAGAACTTTACTGCCTTTTGAGTAATCTACTGCTTAAGGAATAAGCCACCATTTCCAAGTTATCTGCATTCCCAGTTGAAGCCGCTGATTCAGGAAGAATCTGCACCATCCAAGTTATTTTCCAGAAGCCCACCGATTCAGGAGAATCCACGTCATCTGCTATTTTCTAGTCATCTGAATTCCCAGAAGAGCCCAATTCGCACTATCTGAGTTATTCATTGTTCCCAGTAAGCCCAAGAAGAACCCACTGTTAGTACAATTCCCAGTAAGAAGAATCTGTACCACCCTCTATTCCCAGTGAGCCAAATCGAGTTATCTGCCAGAAACTACACACTTTTGGAGATCATTGCACTACACAGAGATCACCCATCACTCAAGAAGGAGAAACCACTAAATTGCCAGACTGTCACATGGAGATCATCACACTACATAAGAGATCATCATGCCAGAAATTGCATACTTTGGAGATTGCCTCGCTATATGAAATTAAGGCATTCCCAGTTAACTCAAGAAGGAAACCTATTCATATATACACAAATCACTGCTACACCCAAGAACCTGTCCCAAAAAGGAAACTGCTTGCACAGTATCCAGATCTTGACTATTATACCACTAAACACCAAGGACCTCAGGAATCTTAGAATATTTTATTGCTTTTTAACAAAGTAACTGTGGGCTCAAGCCAAACTATGTCAACCCCAACCTTGTAATTTGCCTCCATTGAGCTAGGCACATTACATTTGGGGGCTCAACTGGGAAGATTTCAAATCGACGTAACTTTTCAGCTCACAAGAACCCACAGTCAAACTGGATATATTTGATATAACACCAATCTCTGCCATTACAGGAGAACCAGTTATCACCAGTATCTGAAGAGGAAGAGAAGTAATTACATCAAGACTTGCCAACTACCCAGCATCAGAAGGTTTCAAACCAGAAGGCAGTATAACCCAAAATCCCCAACCAGATCAACCAGATAATATAGGCAGCCCTGCTAGAGATTTTGGAGAACTTGCACAAGAACTAGAAGATCTTATCATACAAACCTGAGACCTTACAGCTAGACACCCCATACCAGTCTCACCAATCTCACCAATAGAACCTTTATCACAACCCCTTACAGAATTGGAAGCAGCTCTTACAAGAATACCTAGACTCATTCCACTTCATCCAAGGTCCAGAACACCATTCTCAAGATACCCAAGCACCCCCATCTCTAGTGACAGCTCAGAAAGTGAATCAGAATCAGAATCTGAACCCAAACTAGAATCAGAAGAAAGTGATGAAGAAATGGCCACCTAATTACCAACTTTTGCAGGATACTCAGAGGAAGACCCCAGAGAATTTCTTGATGGAATTGAGGAAATTGCAGCCTTGAGGAATCTCTCAGATGAAAGAAAAATTGTTATCTACAAAGCCCAGCTCAGAGAACCAGCCAGAGGAATTTTCCATCGAATAGCAAATAACTCAGATTCAGAACTAGTAAGACAGATATAAGCAGTAATGTCTTATGAGCTAGAATATGAGACCATAGTCCACTGGCTCATTGAAAAGTATGCAGGAAATGAAACCCACCACAAGGTCCAAAAATCCATCATGGGGATGAAGATAAATCTTGGAAAATCACCCAGGGTCTTCTTCACAAGAATCCAGAAAAGAATGTATGCTGCCAGATTCAATGCTACCAACTAGGACATCATAGGCCCTAGTGCTCCGAACAGATGGAGTTGATCTGGATGAGATTCAATTCAGATTCATCATATGATAGATTCGAATTAACTTGGATTCGTCTTGTGATCTGATCCGGATTGATCCAGATTGATCCAGATTGATCCATCCAGATTGATTTATCTGGATTGATCCAGATTGGTCCATCCAGATTAGTCCATCCAGATTGGTCCATCCAGATTGATCCATCTGGATTGAAATCTTTGGTGATATTACCCTTTCTTTTGTTCATTTCGCTCTTGTTTTTTTTTTCCTGCTGCACTTTGGTGACATCACCCTTTCCTTTTGCTCTCACTCTTCTTTTGTTCTGTTCTTACCTGCCACATCATGAGCAAATAAAACGGCAGCCCTTATTTCATACATTGGTCCAGTCTACTCATTTTTCACCCTGCAATGATCATCAAAAGAGAGAGTATTCGAGGTGGAAATGCACTCTCTGCTGACAATGTTAGATTCTTTCTCATATGGACAGCACACAAGCTACTCATCAAGAGCCAAAGGGGCAATGGCAGTGGTGGTGGCAATTGCAATGGTAATGGCAGGGATGAGGGAGAATTCCAGCAACAACTTATGGTGGTCCTTCGGACCTCGGAATTCACAGACCTCACAGCTATGTATGCAGTAGCCTTTTTAGAGCAGCTGATAGTAGATGTAGGTTGCTCACTTGGCCACCACTGTTTATTTAAACTTCCCCAGTATGATCCAATTCACCTCATACTTTTCTTAGGGTCTACAGCTCTACGGTGAGATCTGCTGACTTTATTCGCAACATCTGGTCAAGATGAAAAAAGGCTGGCAGATGTTGCAGGGCATGCCTTTGGTGGCTGAGCTGTTGAGTCAATGCATCATATGGTGGAGGTCTCAAAAGGAATAGAAGCAAGCCTTTGTGAGCAATCTTGTGCAACTCATGCAACTTGTCAGCATGCAACTCATTGGCATGCAGCTCACTCACTCACTCATGCTCTTTTTCTGAAATATCCATCTCTGTGTTTTATTTAATTTCAATTTTATGTGGTCTCCCCCTAAAAAGCACCTACACCTGCATGCAACCTGCCCACATGCAACCTGCCCACATACAACCTGCCTGCACGCAACCTGCCCACACACAACCCACCTGCAACCTGCCCACACACAACTCGCCTGTATGCAACCTGTCTACATACAACCCATCTGCATACTTATCTCAGTCCCTCAGATCAGGGCTCAGTTTCATTGGAAAGGAGAGTTCAAAGTTACCCAAGTTCAACCACGTCCAGTATCTGATCAAATAGAGAAATTCGAGGGCAAGATGTTCAGCATGAGCAGTACCAGTATCATCATCAAGGCTTGGGGGTCTACATTCGAATCAGAGTCAATTGTACTTGACCAAGGGGTCCATTGGCCAGCAGGAGTAACCAATAATGAAGAAATCCATATCTTTATTAATGAATGTGGAGAGGTGGTTGCGATGGTGGTAAGGAACCTCTATGGTGATGAGCTTTGTGCCACATCAACAAGATTTGTAAGGATTGCATCAAATATTGGGTAGCAGGAAAGAGGGAGCAAAAAAAGCAAGGAGAGGGGGTTTGGATGGGAATTGGATATACTGCAACACTGGTGAAGGGTGGATTCTGGAGTTCCGAAATCCCCTGCACTTATCTTCCTTTTTTTTTAACCCCTCCCCAGATAAATCACACTCTTCACTGATATACTCTTTTTGACACAATTCCAGGGATGTACAAGATTCTGTACCCCTACCGGAACTTTAGAAGTGCTCTCATCCTTGCCAACTGCTACCACCTGGCCCCCTTTCACCACATCAGGGACCCCAAAGTATACTCGCTGGGTACCCTACATCAGCACATCCTCCACTGCCCCTCTCTTCACAACCAAGCCTCTCCTGATAAGAGGGGGAGGGGTGGCATCCAAATCCTCCTCTCAGACTTCAAATGTACCATCTGCATAGGAGTCCTTGCTTGGCACCTTCCCAGCCCCTTCTTTGTTTACCTCCACCTCTCCTCCTCCTTTACTAGCCCAGACACTAGCTTCAATGCCCTCAGACTCCTCTGCCCCATCCATCTTCTTCTTTGCCCCTCCTTTCATACTTGCCAACAGCTCCCTCTGCCTCATGTACCCCTGGGCCTACTCCCACTGCCTCTTGTCAGTATGGATATGCTTCCCCTCCATAATCTTCGAATGCATTGACTCTTCATATTTCTTCCAAGCCTTTGCCCTCTGCTCAACAGCTCCCCTCATCTCTTCTGGAGTCTCTAGTAGATCCTCCTCCTCCTCCTCACTCCCTTTCACCCTTGACACTTGACAGCTGAAAGCCCCCCAAGGCATTACTGCCAGCCAGTCACTCATCTTCCCAGTGGCCTCCTTCCCTACCAGTCGAATCCTGATGTCAACATTTCTAGTCCTAATGGTGGTCCCCTCTCAAACCTGGAAACCAATATCAACCACATCGCCATACTCAGCCATCACCTCCTCAACCCTCCTCCTCATCTTGACTGTCATCACCATAGGCACTCCCTTCATCAGCAACTGAACCACTCTAGGGTTCCACCACAGGCAATACATCATAGGGACCACCACTTTCCCAACTACCACTCCAGTCTTCAGAGTCTCATCCAGCATGCCTGCCTCCTCAAAGCCCACCTCAATCCCCTCCAGCCCCTTCAGAAACTTCACTGAGGTGGCTCCAGCCACCTGCTTTAAGATAAGCCCCAGGACCATCCTCATTATCACTGCCAAGCCGCAGAAGTACAAGGTAGCTGCAAACTCTGAAATCAACTTCTTGAGTAACAGTGCCACAACCAGCGCTATCATACCATCAGCCAGGTCTCCCTTCCACATTGGGAACCCCTGCCCCACTCTACTATCAGCCATCACATCTCTTTTTTTTTCCCAATTTCCTATTATATCTCCATCAGCAGTCCTACCCCCAGCTACAGTACCTCTAGCACCTATGCTTGCATCCTCCATCTCAGTACCTCTCCCCCTCTCAAGGCTTGCCTTGCCCTTCCCCTCAGCAGCACCAGCCCTAGATCCAACCAGCCACTCACTCTCCTTCACCTTGTCTGCGAAACTTGGGGGGCCAGACCTTCCCCCATTGCCACTGGTCACTGGTCCACCCCCAGAGCCCTCTCCACCCTTTGACCCTCCAAAGGCCCCCATTCCTAGGCCATAACCCCTCTCCACATTCTGCCAGCTGAAAGCCCCAGGCTCGTCTGACCCAGCACGTCTGTCAGAACTCTTGCTTGATGATATTGTTATAGTACCTTTTCTCCAAGTTATGTCAAAAACCATTGCTTGAAGTTGGTGTAATGCAAATTGTACAGGAGAAAAGTGTCACTTGGTTTCTTCAGTTATCTGTTATCTCCATCACTCCAACAAGTTGAGATTTCGGAAAATTGTCTTTTTATTTTTCAAAGTTATCTTTTCTATATAGTCTTTCTACAATTGGTTTACATCTCTCTAGATGTTTTGTTGTATAGTTTTTGTTACCCAGCAAGTATAACTATAGAAAAGTGAGGTTCCTAATTTTGATATCCAACTGCCATCACTAGTTATACATAACATTCTTAGCCGGTTGTATTGCTATTTCATTTCTTCTGTTTGTCAGCATTTCATTTCCAACTACTTGGCAAAAATTAAAATAAATATAATACAAATGTTGTTGCAAATAACAGTAACTTGGTTATTATAAATATATATTTTTCAGTTATAAATTCTACTAATAGCTCTTTTTCTTTTTACAAATAAATTAGATATTATCAAAATATAGTCAAGTGCTTGCTATTATTGGTCTGCCAGTCACCATCATACTATAGAATGGTCAAATAATATAGCATACAATAGTTTAAGAAAGAAAATAGAATTATATTATAAGATTATATCTAATATCACTTTATTTTATATTATTAGTTATAGAATATATAAATATTGTAAAAATTTTCATTCTTTTTACTTCTAATATAATATAATTAATACAGTTAATAATACTATTATATAGATTATTTTATAATTAAAATAATATATATAATAATAATATTATAATCTACTGGCTCAATAAAGATAAATTTCAAAGTGGAACTGTTATGAAAATTAGCTTGAGCCCTTAGTTATTTTATTAAAAAGTACTAAAATACTTATATAATAGTTTATTTTAGATAATATTTCAAAATTATTACCAATAAATAGAATTCTATTCTTTCTATTGTTCAATACTGATGATTTACAGAAATGAGACTAACAATTAAAACAACTAATTAATAATAGAAAAATACTATATATGACAGGTGGTATTCATATTGATTGTTCATTATTTAGCTTAAAAGTGAGAGATTCATCTTGACTAGAATTACCAGCCAATGGGTATCAAGTTGTAATATAATAGATGTGGATCTTGATAAGTTAGTAGAATTCTGGATTTCATATGAAGGCAAAAAGAGTATATAAAGAAGACTTTTTTTGACTGAGCTGAACTGACTGAGGTTTATTCACTCTAAAATACTGAGTTATTTATACAGATTTGTACACTAATTCTACTACTAAATATGAGGCTAAGTAAATAAGTTATTTAATGTAAAATTCCAAGTAGAATTCCATTTCATATCTCAGGTAGAATCTTATGTAAAATTCTATCTGAATTTTGTAAAAGTAATATTAGTTTCATTAATAATATTTTTGATATAATTTCTACAGTAAAGGTAATTTCTACACTATAATAAATCAGGAAATCAGATTTTGATACCAAGACTAAATGTTTATTTCTTATTTCTATAATAAACTATATATTATAATAGATATAGCAATAAGTATAAGAATATAGTAGTGAGTATAAGGATATAGCAGTAAGTATATAGATATAATAGTGAGTATAAAGATGAAAAGATAGAAGAGATTGGAAGGGTGGAAGAGATAAGAAAGTTAGGAGGTATATTAAAGAGCAGTGTTTTTATATCATTAATAAGTAATACTTATTTAATATGTACTAATTCTTACTCTTCATGCTTTCTAAGCATAGACTTTAGATACATAAATTAAGATATAATATATCAGTATATATTGATTAGCTCAGTATATAAGACTACAAATATGATGACTAATATATATTAATAAGCTCAGTATACATTTATAGTATATGTTGATAAGCTTAATACTTATATATAGTCAATATAAATTAGTAACCTCAGGATATAGTATATATATTAATAAGTTGATAAGCTTTGTTAGTATATAGTAAGCTCAATATATAGCTAGTTGATAAACTTGACTAGTATATATTGGTAAGCTCAGTATATATATGATTAGTGTAATATGCCTAACTCAATAGAGACAAATTATAAGATTGGAGGTTAATGTAGTTTGGCTTGAGCCCAGAGTTACTTTGTCAAAAGTAACAAAATGTTTTAAGCTTCTTGAGATACTTGGTGTTTAGTGATATAATAGTTAAAGCTAGATATCTGCAGTCCATTTTCTTATTGAGATAGTTCTCTGGGTGTAGCAGTAATTTGTATAGTGCAGGCATTCCTTATATAGGTAATTTCTGTGTGACAATCATATTTCCAAAAGTATGTGATTTCTGGATAATGCTCTCTTATATAGTACAAGGATCTTGGCATAAAGATTATAATGATGTTCCTTATATAGATTTGGTGGATAACTTGATTTTGGTACAGATTCTCTTGAATTGGTAGATTCTCTGAGAATAATGGATAACTTGGATAACTCAGATAACTTAGATAACTCAGATGACTCAGATGACTTAGATAACTCAGTTGATGTGGATTCTTGGTAAGTTACATCAAAGACTGACTTTATTTGTATAGAGTCATATTATTGACTAGCTCAACTATGAAGTTATATCAGATATACTGGCTTGGTGACAAGGATCAGGCTCTCTGAGAATAACAGACTTCTCGAAAATATCAGCTTTTCCTTAAGTAGTGAAGTTCTCTTCAAATGACAGCAAAGTTCTTCCTCAAACTTAGGCAGTAAATACTCTTGATCTTTTTGGACTCTTCTTTATATTTGAAAGTGGACTAGAGTGAAAAGTAAGCTCACAATCTCCTAGCAGTAGCTGTAGAGTTACTCTTGAAGTATGGTAGATAGACTTGTCTTTTGCTTTGAATTTCAGACTCTTCTTTATATTAGAAAGCAAACTAGAGTTAAAATATATTCTGAATTTCAGACTGAGGTTTATTCACTCTTATCTCTGGAGTATTTTATATAGTTATAGTTATAATTTAATTACTATATTACTAATTATAGATTTCTATCTATAGTAGGTATACCTGGATGATATGATGTACTAAGATAGTATAGTGTATCTACTCGGTACAGTATACCAGACCAGTATAGATAAATATACTGTTTCTGATAACTCTGGTTAATTATATAGGTTGAAACAATAAAGCAGTCTTAGTTACTTAGTATACTAGATATGATATTTGGCTAATTTATGATTTTGGTAGGACAATTCTACTGCTCATCACATTAGCTCCTACTAAAGGATAGTCTGTCCTCATCTTTCACCAGTACCATTCAGGTGACACAAGACTCAGACAACACTTTTGACAACATCTTCAAGTATTGGTGTTATCAAGATGGTGAGCAACTTGCATTCTGGTGAGTATACTGGGCAGGGGGGCCCTAGTGCCTTTGACTGGCAACAGATGGGGGGGGGGTCGAGATGCTGGTCTTGGTATGCCGAGTGCTTCGATAAGGGGACATGGGGCCGGAGGCGGTGGCAGAGGAGGTGCAAGGCCACATATGACCTTCGCGGATAAGGTCAGGATGGGGAAGCAGGCGACTGGACTGGATGGCAGGCTGGAGCTGGGGAAGGTGGCTGCTACCTCAAGGGGTAAGGAGGCCTCTTCACTAGAGGGACAGCATAGTGGGGCTAGAGGTGTAGTGGCTGAGGCAGTGACTCTTGATGGTGGTGTGATGGGCAATCTGGAAAAAAATCCAGATGTGACGGCTGATGGGGGACCTGGACAGGGGAGCGGCATGAGACCTGGGGACCTGGCTGATGGTGTGATGGGCCTGGTGGCAGTCCCATTACTCAAAAAATCCCGATCAGAATTCGCCATCACACTGTGCTTCCATGGCTTGGCGGTGATGGCAAAGATGGTGCTGGGGCTGCTGGCTAGTGAGGTGAAAGGTGCAGCCTTGGCTAAGTTTTTGAAGAAGCTAGAGGTGGTCGAGGTGGGGTTTGAAGAGGAGGGTTTGCTACTGGAGGCAGTGGAGAAGGGTGTGGTGGTTGGAGGGATTTCGGTGCCGATGGCGAGGTGTATGCATTGGGATCCCCGAGTGGTGCATCTGGTGATCGCGGACCTGCCAACGGTGAAGAAGGAGGTGGCGAGGGGGCTGGTCACGGATGTGGTGAAGGAGTATGGGGAGGTGGTCGACATTGGGTTCAGGGTATGGGAGGGGACTGAGCTCTGGACAGGCGATGCGGATGTCAGGTTGAGGCTGTTTGGGATGGAAAATACAGGGAAGGCTAGGGATTTGCCAGTGGCATTGAAGTGGGGGCTGGTGGAGTGCAAGGTTTCAAGGGTGAAGAGGTCAGAGGAAGAGGAGAAAGACTTGCTGGAGGCACTTGAGGACCTAGCTGGGGCCATAGAGAGGAGGCAAAGGGCTTGGAGGGCTTATGAGGCTAGGACGGTAGTGGAGGTGATCGAGGGCAATAAGGTGCGAATGGACAAGGCACTTTGGGAGAAGGTGAAGGGGAGACAGCTGCAGAAGGATTTGTTGGCCAGTTTGGATGGGGGTCAAAGGGCCGGGGCTGCAGAGGAGGGCACAGGAGCGAGTGCTAGCATCTGGGCAGAGGTGGAGTAGTAAGGGGGGAAGACGAAGGAGAGGGGGGGACAGAAACCGGAGGAGGCTATAGTGGATACAGTGATGGTGGAAGATAATCTGATCCAGTATGGTGTTCCCAAGGTGGGAGAGGGGGAGCTGGAGGATGTGTCTGAGGATGGTTGGGATGAGTCTGTGCAAACTGAGGAGAGGAAGGAAGGGGAGGCGGATTTGGTGCAGGCAGCAGAGGTAGTTGGAGGGGAGAAGTGGCTATTGAGGGTGCTGCAAAATGTGGCAGCCGAGGAACTGGGCGAGATCGACTTCCAGGTGATCAGTGAGGAATTTTGGGGGTGAGTACTGTGAGGGGAGGAGGTCGTGAGGAAGTTGAGAGATGAAATGATGGCAGCTCTTCTGGAGGCGAAGGAGTATGAGGTCACGAGGCGAGGGAGGCAATGCTCTTGGGAATCGCTAATGAAAGGGCAGCTTATCTGTGGGGGCCACGGAAGGGACTGGAAAAGTGGCAGGTGGTGTGTGAGGAGCATCGGGCATCAATGGAGATGGTGGATGGTGAGGAGTGTGCGGAATTGTTGGCAGCTCTGAATGAACAGCAAAATGTGGAAGATGAGATTGTGGCAGAATGGAACCTGGATCTGACTGGAGAGGAAGTGAGCATGGAATTGTAGATGTGGAGATCTCAACATTATCAAATCATTCACTATGAATAGTATAACCAACATTTTTTCTTTGAATGTCAATGGGCTTAGGGGGGCTGGGAGGCGATGTATGATTTTTGGATGGCTGAAGAAACTGGAGGCAGATATCTTCTTACTTCAAGATGTACAGTGTGAGGGGGAGGAAGTTGGACTGGATTGGACAAGAGAGTGGGGTGGGGAGGCAGTTTGGCAGGGTAAAGTGGGAATCCTGGTTAGGAAGGGGAAAGGGGACATTGCAGACATTGGACATTGGGGTAGTAGATTAGTGTGGGGGACATGGCGGAGGCCTGGATGGAACTCGATTGTAGTAGGATCTTGCTACTGTCCGGCTGAGAGAGGGGCCTGAGTGGTATGGATTGGAGATCTACAGGATTCTGGGCTCTTGGTGGAGGCTGGGGTGGACTGTCTGGGGGGTGATTTTAATATGATACGGGAGAGTAGACTGGACAGAACTGATGGGGGCCGGGGTATGGCAGGATGGAGTGGGGGATTGGAGGACTGGGAAGAGGTGGAAAGGCTCAGCTCACTGGTGGATGCCATGCGACTTCAGGATGGGGATCGGCATCTATATACCCACTGGGTGGGAGGGCTGGGTACTAAGATTGATTGGGTTCTGACCACTGAGTGTTGGGGACATATAGTTTGGGAGACGATGGAGGTCGAGTGGTGCCCTTGGTTGGATCACTGGGGTATTTGGGGGTGTGGGAGGTTTGGAGGGAGTGGAGAGGGGCCAGGACATTGGCATCTGAACTCTTTGCTGTTGGATGAGACGGATCTGTGGAATGAGTGGGTGATGGAGGTATGATCCAAGGTTCATAATTGGAGGCGAGCAGGGATGAGGATTGGAGATAGGTGGCGTAGACTGAAATCTGAAGCTCAGAGGTACTGGGGGGAAGTAGGGAAGGAGCGAGGTACTCAGTGGAGGAGACGAGTCCAATGGGCATCTAGGAGACTAGAAAGACTGCTTCTGAATTGGGCGGGGCTATTGGAGGAGGAGGAGGTATTGGACTGGAAGGCTAAGCAGACTAAGTTGGAAGTAATGGAACTGCAGGCTTTGCTGAGGCAGGAGGAAGTGGTGCAGGCTCAGGCTATGGTGGCCAGACTAAGATGGCAAGGATTGGAAGAAGGAGAACGACCTATGAGGCTTTTGTCCTGTCTCCTTCATGCTAGGGGAGCAAGACACCAGTGGGAAGGAGTCCTTAATGAGGAGGGAGAGATGGTGTTGGGTGTGCAGGGGATCCTTGGCCAGCTGAGCGCCCACTGGAGTAACCTCTGGAGTGAAGAGGAGAGAGGGGAGGTGGCGCAGGACATTGATTGGCATCTGGAAGATTGGTACCCGAATCCGGCAGCAGGGTTGGGGGATCTTGGCTGACCGGTCTTGGGAGAAGAGATCCTTCAAGTTCTGGCAACAACAACCCTGGGAATGGTGCCTGGGGAGGATGGTCTGCCTTGGGACTTTTGGAAATGTAAGGCATCCATAGAGGAGGCTCTGGAGGAGATATCACTGATGTGTGATGCAGTCATCAGTACCGGGAAGTGGATTGGAGGGCAGCAGTTGGGGCTGGTTTCCCTGCTGTACAAGGACAAAGGGTGTAAGGAGGACTGGAAAAATTGAAGACCAATTATGCTACTGGATATAGACCACAAGTTGGTCACCAAGATCCTGGTGGCAAGGCTACAGGGTATGGCACAACAGGTGATAGAGAAGGAGCAGTGAGGCTTTGTTGGAGGCCAACTGATCTGAGATGGTACAGTATGGGTTCACGGCATCATTGAAGGCACCAGGACTGCAGGGGTGGATGGCTATTTGGTATTTCTGGACCAGGAGAAGGCCTATGATAGGGTGCAGAGAGTATGGTTAGAGAAGATACTAGAGTGAATTGGGGTACCAGGGGGCATGTGTCGGTCACTTATTGGATTGCTGGAAGAGAGTAGGGCTGCAATTCTGGCAAATGGTCACAGGGGGGCTTCTTTCTCCTTGGGGAGGGGAGTGCCTCAGGGGGATCCGCTGTCACCTATCCTTTATACCTTTGCCCTGGAGCCGTTGTTGGATCAGATCCGGCGTAGAGTTGGTGGACTGAATATCTTGGGGGTCAATTGAAAGGTGGGGGCCTTTGCAGATGATATGGTGGTTAGGTTGGGCTCGGTGGCAGATGTAGCTATACTCAAGGAGATAGTCGAGTGGTATGAGGGATGCTCTGGGGTGAAACTCAACTGGCACAAGTGTGAGACAATGGTCCTTGGGGAAGGAGTCATAGGGGGAGACGTTATTGGAACAATTGTCCTGGCGGGAGGAGTGGTATGGTACTTGGGTATCTATTTCTCAGTGTATGGCTCTTTACTGCCCAAGGAGTGGTGGGAGCGCAAGCTGGTGGAATGGGGGAGTGTACTGACGAGTTGGGGTGGTAGACAGGTGTTACTGGCGGGAAGAGTAATGATTCTGAATGTGTATTGGATGCCAAAGCTTTGGTATCTGGGTTACCATTTGGATTTCCCTAAGTGGGTGGTCAAAAGGCTTCTCAAGATGGCATGCTCTTGGATCTGGGCTGGACACCAGAGTCAGATTGGTTGGGAGGTTTTAGCACTTCCTGTGGATTGTGGAGGCCTTGGCCTGGTGGACTTTCCCAAGAGACTACTCTACTTGAAGATGTGGTGGATGAAGAGGGCTAGTGAGTTGAGAGGAGGAGAATGGTTGCCCCTTATGCAGTGTTTGTGGGAGGCGAGGGTGTCTCCTAGGGGTGGCTCAGGTGATCTACTGTCCTTGGTGGCCTTGGATGGCAGCCAGAGGATGCAATATAAAGAATTCTGGTGGGGAGTGGTAGATGGAGCCCACCGTATTGGGATCTGTTGGCAAGGTACTGAAGGGGATGAGGACTGGGGACCGGGGATGTGGAGGTGGGACAGGCTTTTATTGGGAGGGAATCTGGTTGAGGACTTCTGCTTAGAGGAGGATATGGAGTGCCTTAGGGGTCAGGGGCAGGACCTTTGGCCGGAGGCCTGGCAAGGGGCTGGGATCGGGGAGGGGTGGGACTGGGCAGGCATATAGGCCTGGTTCAAGGTTGTGTCGAGGTGGCTCCCGCCAAAACTCTGGGTAGCATGGTGGAGGCTTTTGCATCGGAATGTGATACTGAACTTTAGGTCTGGACATCTGGTGGAGGGCGGTGTCTTTGACTGTGAGGAGTGTCATAATGTAGGACAGGAGGGAGGGGTGGTGCAGACTCCTGAACATTGGCTGAGAGAGTGCAAGAGTATGGAGAATTTCTGGAAGATTGTTGGGGCAAGGCTGGGAGTGTCTGCACTGAACTCTGAGGTGGGTGGGCAGTGGGTGGCACTGCAGTCAAGGCTGGTGAGGGGGGTGGGAAATGAGTGGCTGACAGTGGGCTGGGTCATCGTGATATGGGTGGGGCTTGCAGAATACTGGCATAGCACATTTGAGGAGGGTCTCTGGAGGTCGGTGAGAATGAGGATAGTGAGGTGGAAGGAGCTGATGCTAGAGCTCTTCAAAGCGTGGTGGATTGGGTGGGGCCCCAAGGGGGGGAAACGTAAGGGACTAGTAAGGAGAATTGTAGTGAAGAGTGGTGGTAGGGTTGTAGTGAAGGAGGATGGGGTGTCCTTTGTAGGAACTGAGGAAGGGGGGGGGCCCTGTGGGATAGGTCGAGGGCTTAGGCTGTATTAATATTTTATAGATTCGGGTAATAAAGGGAGTCCAAGTAACTATAAAAAA
>RBNI01002294.1:0-18950 GCA_003990745.1 Jimgerdemannia flammicorona | reverse complement strand
TTTTATAGTCACTTGGACTCTGCCATTTATTACCCATCTATTAATAAGTTTACAGGATACTCTCCCACTACCCGATCCCCATAGGAGTGCCACTCTCCTCACCTATACAAACAAAGACCACTTTCTCACCTGCAACTTTAACCCTCCCCCCACTCTGCCTATAGATTTTCTCTACCAAACTATGCCTTCAACCTCCCTGCAACCCCCAACCAAGCCACCAGCCTGTCAAGGTGTCTTCCATAAGGCTACGCCACCTCAGCTGTCTGACCTCTGAGCCAAGTATTCTCTCATCCTCAAAAACAAACAACCAGTGACTGGCCAGCCCCACCCAAATGGCCAAAGCCCAACCTAATGTCAGCTATTCCTTCCCCACCCCCCCCTCCAATCTATCCCTTAAATCCTCCCATTGCCCCCACATGCCAGCTCTCCTACATACTACCTCTAAATGATCCCCAATGTTCTACCAAAAGGTACTAAGTACTTCATACTCTCCTAGCCAATGTTCAGGCATCTGCACATATCCCCCTTCCTGCCCTACATTATAGTACTCTTTACAGTCAAAGCAACCTCTCTCAATAAGGTGACCTGAGCAGAAGTTGAGCATGACATTCCACCTCAGCACACACCACCAGACCACTCAGTACTTTGGGGCAGCCACTCCTCACCTCGGCACTCTAGGCCCAAATGCTATGTCAGTCCTACTTCTCGCTGATTTCTACTCCTTGCCAACTGCTAGGCCACAGGTCCTGGCCCAGTCCTCATTGGCACTCAATCTCATCACCAATGTCAAACTCAATTAATGGAATACCACCCAGTAATACTCGGTCTCATCTCTACATCACTGAGTCCCAAGCTGCCTTCCCTTCATTTCCCTGCCACCTAATTCCAATGTAGCGTGCCCCCTCTACCACTCCCCACCAGAAGCCTTTGTATCACAATTATTCAGTGTTCTGAAGGCCCACAAGTGCTAGGAGATCACCAGTCAAACCCCTCAGAGAGGACCTCATCTCCCAGACTTTCTGCAGTAGGGGGACCCAATTACCCCCTCTTAACTCCACTGCTCTCTTTAGCCACCACACTCTCAAGTAGTGCAGTCTCTTAGGAAAGTCCACCAGCCCAAGTCCCCCACTCACCACCAGTAAGGACAAGACCTCCCAGCTGATCTGACTCCACCTTCTAGTCCAGATCCACCCCTTGGCCAGCTTCATCAATTGCTTCACCACCTAAGCTGGGAAGTCCAGATGATAAGCCAGATACCACAACTTCGGCAGCCAATACATGTTCAGAATCGAAATGCATCCTGCCAGAGACAATTGGCAACCCCCCCAACTCTGCAGGGCCTCCTCCCAGATGCCAACCCACTGCTCCCACCAAAGTCTGGGCAGAACCAACCCATATACTAACAGATAAATACCCAAGTACCATACCACCTCACCAGTAGGAACAATGGTACCAATAATCTCCCCTCTCACCAGACCATTGCCTAACACCATTGTTTCACACTTATGCCAATTAAGCCTAGCCCCAGAGTTTACCTCATACCACTCCACTGTCTCCTTGAGCCTCTCTACATCTACAATTGATCCCAGGCCAACCACCATGTTATCTGCAAATGCCCCTACTTTCCACCCAATACCAAAGATAGAGAGCCCCACTATCCTCTGCCTGATTCTGTCCATGAAGGGCTCCAGAGAAAGAGCATACAAAATGGGGGACAGTGGGTCCCCCTGGGGCACCCCCCTACCTAGGGGAAATGCTACCCCTCTGTATTCATTATACATGAGTACAGCCCTACTTCCTTCTAGTAGGCTGACTATGGCTGTTCCGAACTAGTGCAGGACCCCAATCCTATCCAATACTTTTGCCAGCCAGACCTGTCGCACTTGGTCATAAGCCTTCTCCTGGTCCAGAAAGACCAGACACCCATCCAGTCCACTGGCTTGTGCCCTTTCAATAACTCCGTGAACCCATGCTGTGCCATCTCTGATGAGCCAGCCTCCCACAAAGTCCCTCTGCTCATCACCCAAGACTTGCTGGGCCACCTTTTGCAATCTTGCAACCACCACCTTGGTAACCAACTTTCTGTCCATATCCAGTAGTATAATCAGCCTCCAGTTCTTCCAGTCCTCTCGCTTTCCTTTGTTCTTATAAAGCAATGTCACCAATCCCAGATCCTGGTCTCCCACCCATCTCCCCATCTGTAGAATCCAATCACACAGTGCCGTCATCTCTCCCAGTACTCCTGGGACTCTCACCATCTTTTTCCAGAAGTCCCAGGGTAGACTATCCTCCCCAGGCACTGTACCCAAGGTTGTCACAGCAAGAATCTGGTGGATCTCCTTCTCTTATACTGGCAATACTAAGTCACCCAGCCCATCTGCTTGTATAGGGTACCAATCCTCCAATACTCAGTCAATGTCCTCAGTATCTGCCCCACTCTCCTCCTCACTCCACAATCCACTCCAATGCTTCTTTAACAATCCAAGAATGTCCTGTACACCATGCACCAATATACCATCAGCATCCAGCACTCCCTCCCACCTTTGTTGTACCCTTCTCACCTGAAGGGCCCTTGTGAGAAACTTTGAGGGCCGCTCTCCTTCCTCCAACCCCTGCCAATGAAGCCATGCTGCCAAACCCTGGACCCTTGCCTCTTTCTCATTCCACAGCACCTGTTGCAGTTCAACCACCTCCATTCTTACTCTTATCAATCTCCAGTCCTCCTCCCCCTCCAACATCACCAGTCTTGCCCAGTCCTCCAAGAGTTTAGACAGTCTACTAGAAGCCCACTACACCCACCATCTCCTCTGTTTCCCAGCCTCCTTACCAGCCTTACTCTAGAAGGTCCTGGTCATCTTCTTCATCCTCATCTACCAAATAGCAACTGGGGCACCTTCCTGCCTCCAGTACTCCACTCGCAGTTGAATGTCTTCAGCCCACTCATCCCACCAGATCTTATCATCAAGTAAGGAGAAATTGAGACACCAATGTCCAGGCCCATCTCCATTCCCCCCAAAATGTCCCTGCTCTAAAAGCCCCCAATGATCTGACCAAGGACACCATTCCACCTCCAGTGACTTCCAAACATCCAAGCCCCAGCAGCTGGCTGTCAGAATCCAATCAATCCTCATCCCCAGGCCTCTAGCCCAGTGTATATATATTCTTCTATCCCCCCAACATTCTCTACCTGCATCTACCAGAGCACTCAGTCTTTCCACTTCCTCCCATGCTACCAGTCCTCCACTCTGACCCTCAGCTCCTTGTCCTCTATCAGTTCTATTCCTCAACATGTCTTGGACCATATTGAAGTCCTCCCTGAGCATATCTACCCCAACCTCTACAAAAATTCCACTCTCCTATAGGTCCTTCACCCAATTCACATGCTCACCCCATATCACAGGGCAGTAACAAGAGCCCACCATAACTGGCTCCCAACTGGTACATATCTACTCTCTCCAGACCAATCTATCTCCCCAGCTCTGCACATCCCTTATCTCCCCTCTGCCTTTCCACACCAGAATCCCAATCTTGCCCTTCCAGACTGCCACACCTCCCCACTCCTTCATCCATTCCAGTCTATCAATTCATCCTCACACCAGACATCCTGCAAGAGGAAGAGATCAGCCTCCAATCCCTTCAGTCAAGTAAAAATGTTCTTACATTGATAAGCACCCCATAACTCATTCATATTCAAAGAAAAAATGTTGGTTGTACTATTTATAGTGAAAAATGGTATATTATCAAGCTTTCTCTACTGCTCCATGTTCATCTCCTCCTGTGCCAAGTCCAGATTATTTTCATAGTCACTGCCTCCTCTTCAGCCCTCTGAGCCTCCAGTCCAGCCAACAGCTCATTCATCTCCCCATCTGCCTTCTCCTTGAATTCCTCGCAGTACTCCAGGCAGGCTTCCTGCCAGAGCTGCAGTCCATGACACTTGGTCCAGCAGTATTCAGCCCTCTCTCCTGCAACTCCCACCATCTCTGCCTCCTGCTCCTTATCTACCTCATAGCCCTCCTCCTCCAGATATACTATAAGAATTTCCACCTTCAATGCCATCACCACCCCCTCCCCCTGCAGGATCCTCACCCAATGCTCATCACTCATTACCCTCAAATCCACCTCTCCCAGCTCCTCGGCCACCAGGTTGTTCATCATCCTGCACATCCAAAGTAGGTTCCCCACCTCCTTTCCTCCAGGGGTCGCTGGCCTCCCACTATCCAGTATTGTGGTGTCAGCCCCAGTACTCATAGCCTTGTCCCACTCCTCTGAGACATCCACCAGTTCCTCCTCACCAACCGCCACCACTTGTCCCCCTTTTGCTACCTCTGGGACTCCAAATTGTACTTACTGGGCCCCCTGCATTGGCACATCCTCCACCACCCTGCTTCAGGAAGCTGGGCCCCACCTGATAAGGAGAGTAGGGGTAGAGGAGTCCTCCCATATCTCATCCCAAACCTCCAGCATACCATCTGCATACAGGTCCTTGCCAGTTGCCTCCCTGTTCTTGCCAGTCTCCCTCCCAGCACTCCCACTTCCCTTGCCTGCCCAGACACTTGCTTTGGCCCCCCCCATGTCCACCATTCTGCTCGCATCCTTCTGAGGCCCATCCTTCATCTTTGCCAGCAGTTCCCTCTGCCTCTTATGTCCCTGATCTTGTTCCCACTACTTCTTGCTCACTCGAATCCACTTTCCATCCACCACCTCCAAGTGCATTGCCTCCTCAAAGGCCCTCCAAGCCTTTGCCTGCCATTCCACTACACCACTCAACTCTTCCAGTACTTCTACTAGGTCCTCTTCCTCCTCCTCACTCTCCTTCACCCTTGTCACCTTGCACATGATCGCCCTCCAGACTATACCGGAAGGCCAGTCCCTTGTCTTCTCAGTGGCCTTCTTTTCTGCCAGCTGAATCCTCACATCCACATCTCTAGTCCTGAGCAAGGTCCCCTCCCAGACCCTGAATCCAATATCCACCACCTCTCCATACTCTGCCATGACCTCCTCAACTCTCTTTCTTGTCTCCATTGCCATTACTGTGGACACCCCTTTCACCAACAGTTGGACCACTCTGGAATCCCATTTCAGGCATCGTGTCATCAGAACACACACCTCTCCAACTATCAATCCAATCTTCAATACTTCCTACAAAGGCTCAGCCTCCTCAAAGCCCACCTCCACTCCCTCCAGTCCCTTCAAAAACTTTATAGATACTGCTTCAGCCACCTGCTTAGTAATCAGCCCCAGTACCATTTTTGCTATCACTGCTAGGCCCCGGAAGCACAGTGTCATCACAAATGCTGAGATTGATTTCTTGAGTAATGGTGCCACCACTAGGCCCATCATACCATCTGCCAAATCTCCTTATCTCCCAGGCCCCAGTCGCTCAGCTGCACTATCTACAGTCACATCTGGATTTTTTTCCAGATTAGCAGTCCCATCTCCATCAGCTGTCACACCCCCCCCAGCCACTACACCTCCAGCCTTACTGCCCCCTCTGCCAAGGGCTACTCCCCCATATACTGTTGCCTTCTCCATTTCCTTGCCTTTCCTCAACCAACCCTCCAGCCCTATCATCTGCCTTCTCCCCTTTACCATCTCAGCAAAGCTCACCCTCCCAGATCCCTGTCCTCTACTACTGCCTCTTTTCCTACCTCATCCACCTGCCAGCAACCCCCTCATATGCCAGGGCCTCTCCCCACTTGCTGCCAGTCAAACATGCTCAGGCCGCCCAGCCCAGTACACACCTCAGATTGTCTGTCAGTCACTATGTTGCTAGTCTCTTTTCTCTAAAAATGATGTTGTAGTTGCTTTCCAAAAAGTTGTATAACCCGAGAGGTACTGGAGAGAGCTGATGAGAGGATGGAGACTTTGTATGGATTACAGGAAACTCAATTCAGTCACTGAAAAGGATACCTATCCTTTGTTCAGAATCAATGATCTTCTGGATCAGTTACAAGATGTCAGATACTTTAGCAGTATAGATCTCTTCACAGGATTCCATAAGATCCCAATGGACCCCAAGGACATTCAAAAGACAGCCTTCCTTACTCTAGGAAAACTGTTTGAGTACCTCCAAATACCCTTTGGACTTTGCAATGCACCCCCCACCTTTCAGAGGATGATGAATTCAGTCTATACCCCCTTGATTCACTACTATCTGATTGTATATATAGATGATTCCAACATCTATTCAGCAATTTTTGAAGAACACCTGCACCACCTAGAGGAATTCTTCAAACTCACCTGCAAGAACTACTTAAGATTGAATGCAAAGAAATGCTACTTTAGGAAACAGAAACTTGAATTCTTTAGATTTATAGTTTCAAAAGAAGGAATCCATACAGACCCAAAGAAAACCAAGAAGATCAACAATTGGCCAATACCCAAGACCTCAAAAGAAACACTATCATTCCTGATGCTAGTATCCTATTACAGAAGGTTTATCAAGGACTTTGCCCAAATTACTGCCCCAATCTGAATTCTTCTCAAGAAAGAAGTACCATTCAAATAGACAGAATCATAAGAAAAAGCCTTCAAAGAACTCAAAAACTGCATGACTATAGTACCAATCCTTGTGTGCCTCAATCTACAGAAGCCATTCATCTTGTATACAGATACTTCTAAAGATGGCCTCAGAGCAGTTCTAGTCCAAGAAGGACCCAATTAACAGCACTATATAATAGCTTATGCAAGTAGAGCTACCAATCAGCAGCAGATAAACTATGGTAGCACCAAACTGGAATGTCTTGCAGTCATATGGGCAGTCACCCTGTTCAAGCATTACCTCATTGGAAAAAGATTCACCCTGATCACAGATCATGTAGCTCTCAAATGGCTATTCAACCATAAGGAACCCACTAGAATCCTAGCCTACTGGATCCTTATCCTTTAGAATTATAAAATCACCATCATCCACAAAGCAGAGAAAGCTCACAACAATGTTGATGTACTTTTCTGCCAGCTCTAATGAACCAGAAGAAGGGTATCCTAAGGAACTACACCCTAAAGGAAGCTTCTCAGACCATCAAGGTACAAGAAGATCTCATCTGGAAAGAATATCAGAAAGCCCATCAAGGACAGGTGAATGTAGAAGGAAAGCTGCAAACAACACACCAACATTGGCCCAACCTTAGAATATAAGTCTGGGACATACTCAAGAAATATGACATCTACCAGAAGTATCAAGAAAGAAAGAACTATCAAGCACCACTGCAACCAATCACACCACCAGACAACATCTTTCAGAAATGGGGAATAGATGTAATTAGACCTCTACCAGTTATACTAAGAAGAAACAAATACATTCTTATATTTGTGGAATATCTGACCAAGTGGCCTGAGGCTTTTCCAATAGAAATTGTAGATGTCCTAACTATTGTAGGCCTTCTCCATGAACTCACACTCAGATATGGACTCCCAGAAGAACTCATCTCTAACTGAGGCACAGAATTCATCAATAATATAATCATAAATTATATCTGAATTCACAAGATCCACCTCAAATAGACCACATTATATCACCCTCAGACCAATGGTATGACAGAAAGAATAAATCAGACTATCAAGAAAGAACTTGTCCAAGTCAATCCTACCAATTGGGACCTCTGCTTACCTGAGATCCTATGGGAAATTCAGAACACCTCTGCTGCCTCCACCAGACAAAAGCCATTCAAAATGATGTTTGCTAAGAAGACCAGAAATGCTGACTATGAGCATCTCAAAGACCTTCTCAAGAAGGCAGAACAGTTATGTAATCAAGCCTGAGGCCAGATTATCAAAGCCCAAGAAAGACAAAAGAAGTATTATAACCAAAAACAGAAGGATCAGAAGATCAAGATTGGAGTTCAAGTACTAGTTTGGAGAAGTATGATTGAAATAAATTTTGCTGCCAAATTGGAACCCAAATGGGAAAGACCTTATCTTATACATGATATCAGAGGAATCAGCATCTATTTAAGAAGCATGGATAGATGAACCCTGAGAACACCAGTATATATCAATTACCTCAAACTATATCTTCTCTCTACACCATGAGCCAAAGGGTTGATCAGCACCTTCAGACATTGGTCCTCAGCTCCTTTCAGGCCCTACCTGTTCCTCTATCCCAACTTGGCCAAGCTAACAGAAACTCTCTTCAGAAGATCCAAGTTTATCAAGAAAATCTCATCCTGGCTAGATGCCTACTACAAGTCTACCAACTGCAGTCCTATTATGCAATTGGTGAATAATTGCAGAACCTTCCAGCTCTAGAGCAGACCTATATCAGGAATACCACAGGTCTGACTAGAAGAGACACTACTGCTGCAGACAGACTATACACTATTTACAAATGAAATGTCACAGCTCTGACATAGACACAGTTCTCCCTAAATGACATTTAAGAAATAAACTCTATTATCTATTTGAGCCTCATCAATTCTATCAAAATTCTATCCCCTGAGGAAGAAGAAGAGCCCATAGAATAGAGTGACCCTGGTATAGATAATGAGGATGATGGAACAGATATAGATGCAGAAGCAGCTTATGCTTATTGGGATGATAACTAAAGAATAGTCTGAGACAGACTACCCTTCAGTGGGGGCTGATGTAACAAATCAAACCATACCACCTGAATTATAACTTAGCCAGATGACATGAACAATTAGTATACTTAACTAGATGATATGGGCTCTCAGCATGATGTAACTTCTAGTATATCATAGTTACTCATGACCACTATACTTATAATTAGCCAGACATTCCAGATAGGGTCTGTTTACCTATACAGACTCTGTACACCATACAGACTCTGTACACTGTACAGGTCCTGTATACTGTACAGACTCTGTATACCTACCATAAGTAGCAAATCTATAGTTAGCCACATAGTAATCAGATAGCAACCAACTTGTATAAATTACTCCAGAGATAAAAGTGAATAAACCTCAGTCCAAAATACAAACCAAAGAAGCCTTTAAAGATTGAGCATTGGTCCTCTTTCCACTCCAGTCCACTTTCTGATACAAAGCTTGAAGATTTTGCTACCTAGTTTGAGTGAAGAACTTCACTACCTTTGGAATTATTAGTTTACTTACCAGATAAGCCTGAAGATTTCTACCTAAGAGAAAGCTGTCTTACTTAAGCCAGTTTCTGATACAACTTCACAGTGATCTGTTCATATAAACAAAGTCAGTCTTTAATGCAACTTTGCCAAGAGACCCTTTCCAAGAAGCCACTAGCATGTTTCCAGTTGAAGCTGCTGGTTCAGAAAGAATCTGCACTATCTGAGTTATTTTCTAGAAGTCTGCTGATTCAGGAGAATCTGCATCATCTGCTGCTTTCAAGTTATCTGTATTTCCAGAATTTGTACCATCATATTCTCAGAAGAGTCTGATTCAGAAGAACTCACACCATCTAAGTAGTATTCCCAGTTGAAGCTGAATCTACATCATCTACTGTTTCTAAGTTATCTGCTATATTCCTAGTTGAAGCTGCTAATTTAGGAAGAATCTGCAACATCCGAGTTATTCATGATTCTCAGTAAGCCTGAGTTATTGAGTTATCCACTGCCAGTATAACTTCCAGTAGGAATAATCTATGACATTTAAGAAGCCTACCATTTTTGGAAAATCTGTACCAAATTGAGTTATCTGCCAAATTACCAGACTGCTCCACATAAGGAATCCATATTATATAGAGATTATCATGCAGAAATCACATACTTTTGGAGATCATCATGCTATATACAAAATTCAACCAATTCCCAGATTGACTCAAGAAGGAAACCCATTCATACAAATCACCACTACACCTAGAGAACTATCCCAATTAAGAAATCGACATATAAATCACTTATAGATATTCAGCTTTGACTATTATACTACTAAATACCAAGGACCTCAGAAATCTTAGAACATTTTGTTACTTTTTAACAAAGTAACTAGAGGCTTAAGCCAAACTACATCAACCCCCAACCTTATAATTTGCCTCCATTGAGCCAGGCACATTATAATATACAAGTAGTCCTCTATAGCAACTTCTTCTACTCAGGCTAAATATTAAGCCCTTTTTACTATAATAAAGAAAACTATTTAACTATATCAATTACTAAAGATACTAGACTTTAATTAGAAACAAAACTCTATACTTATCTATTAGAATAATCAATCTATAATTACTATGGTAAAGAACTCTATATATTACTTTATAATAAAATATATTAATATATAATATTATTATATAAGAGAGTATATAGAGAATGAGACTATATGTTTAGAATATATCTCTATAAAGTATATAATTATAGATTCACTTACCAAAGTCCTTCTGAGATCTGAATTTAAACAATATACTCAAGAAATAAATATATATTATTATCTGGTTAAGCAATCTTATCTCTTCTTTATATTTGAGTTTTTTCACTATAGTTTCTTATATTTTAAATATTTATAGATAGCTATTGCTTGATTATACTATATTCTTATATTATATTGTATATTATCTCATTAAGCAAGAGTATTAAAATTATTATATTTTGATAATATAGCTTAGATATATAATTCAGATCAATAAATAATATTCTACTCTTTCTTTCTCTAGTATCTACTTTATATTTACAATAATCTTATATATAGATACTTCTAAAGATGATCTTAGAGTAGTCTTAGCCTAAGAAAGATCTGACCAGTAATACTATATGATAGCTTATGCAAGCTGAACTACTAATTAATAGTAAACTAATTATGATAATACTAAATTAGAATATCTTACTGTTATATAGGCAGTTACTCTATTTAAGTACTATCTTATCAAAAAAAATATTCACTCTGATAACTAACTATACTGTTCTTAAATAGCTATTCAACTATAAGAAATCTATTGGAATTCTTATTTGCTAGATTCTTATCCTATAGAATTACAAAATCACCATTATCTATAAAGCTGGAAAAGTCTGTAATAATGTTGATATACTTTTTTACCAACTTTAATAAATTAGAAAAAGAGTATACTAAGGAACTATATCTTAAAGAAAGCTCCCATAACTATCAAAGTACAAGAAGATCTCATTTTATAAGAATATCAGAAAGTCTATTAAAGACAGACAAATATAGAAGAGAAGCTATAAATAATATATTAATATTAGTCTAATCTCAGAATATAAGTCAGAGACATACTCAAAAAATGTGATACTTGCCAGAAGTATTAAAGAAAGAAGAACTACCAACTACTACTATAACTAATTACACTACTAGACAATATCTTTCAGAGATAAAAAGTAGACATTATTAGACCTCTGTCAGTTATACTAAGAAAAAACAAATATATTTTAGTATTTATAAAATATCTGACCAAATAGCCCAAAGTTTTCTCAATAAAAATTGCTGATGTCTTGACTATTGTTGATCTTCTTCATGATCTCACACTTAGATATAAATCTCCAAAAGAACTTATTTCTAACTGAGGTACAGAATTTATCAATAATATAATTATAAGTTATATCTGAATTCAAAAGATCCACCTTAGATAAACTATATTTTACTATTCTTAAACCAATGATATAATAGAATGAATAAATCAGACCATCAAGGAACTTATCTAAGTTAATTCTACTAATTGAGACCTCTACTTATCTGAGATCCTATAGAAAATTTAGAACACTTCTGCTATCTCTATCAAACAAAAGCTATTCAAGATGATGTTTACTAAGAAAACCAGAACTACTAATTATGAGAACCTTGGACCTTCTCAGAAAGGTAAAATAATTATATAATGAAGTTTAAGCTTAGATAATTAAGATCTAGAAAAGACAAAAGAAGTACTATAATAGAAGTAAAAGGATCAGAAAATTAAAATTAGAGATCAAGTATTAATTTGAAGAAGTATAATTAAAATAAACTTTACTATCAAACTGGAGCCCAAATGAAAAGAACCTTATTTTGTATATAATATCAAAAGAACTAGTATCTATTTAAGAAATATAGATGAACAAACTCTGAGAACACTAGTATATATTGATTACCTTAAGTTATATCTCTCTCTACACTATAAACTAAAGAATTGATCAATATCTTTAGACTCTTATCTTCAGTTCTCTACAATTGCTATCTGTTCTTATATCTATATTATATTAATCTCAAGAGACCTCTGATAGGTAAATTTAAGAAAAGTACCTTAAAAATCTTACTATAGCTCAGAGATTATTATAAAACTACTAATTATAGACCTATTACTCTATCAGACAGACCCTCTAAGACTATATATATATATATAGGAAGATCTGTCTATTTAAACTACTAAAATAACATAGTTACCAAAAGGATCTATACTCTTTATAGATATAATATAAGAGTACTCATCTAAGTTCAGTTCTATCAAAATAATATCTAGAAGATAAATGAAGTTACCTTTCAAAGTATACTATAATAAGTAGAGTTTCTATTCTCAGAATAAAAATAACAGAACTCAGACCCTGAATAAAGTGACTCTGATATTAATAAAGATGATAGTATTAGTATTAATATAGAAGATACCTATGCCTACTAGAATGATGACTAAAGAACAGTCTGAGGGCAGACCATTCTTTAGTAAAGACTGATGTAATGTGTGAATAATATAGTATAATTAGATATATAATAAGAATACTATAGTTATCTAGTTATTGTAAAAATTACATATATAATACAAATAGCTAGATTGAGAACAACTGAACTCTAAAGGTACTATATTCTAAAGATACTAAACCCTGAGGATACAGAGAAAGTCATATATTATAATTAGTCATACTGTATATTTTATAATTATCTAGATAATAATTAAGATAACAATTAACTTATATAAAATATCCTAGAGATAAGAGTGAATAAACCTTAGTCTAAAAAGTTCAAAAGTAAAAGATAAGTCTATCTACTATACTTCAAGAGATATATCTACTAAGAGTTACTTAATCTTAAAGGAAAAAAATTACAATACTTAAGAGAAATATCTACTTTAAAGTCACTACTAAGAGATTGTAAGCTTTGTTTATTTCCACTCTAGTCTACTTTCTGATATAAAGAACAAGTCTGAAAATTATATAAAGTTAGTCTAGTATAAGATACACCTTTATAGTAAATATCTATTTATGCAAATAAAGCAGTCTTTAATATAACTTTATCAGTCAAGAAGAGAAGTCTGCTAATTCAGAAAGAATTTATATCTACTGTAATAAAACTATATACTAATAGAATTACTATATTATGAATAATCAATAGTATCTATTGGCCCTAAGTTCTGAGTTCTTGAGAAAGTACTGAGTTCCAAATTGTCTAATATGATAGAGTCTAAGTATCCTGATTCTGGGGGAGACCATATCTGTATCTCAAGTTAATTAGGCTCAGAATTGTTAACAAGTTGGATCTGAGATTTTTGTGATAAGAATACTACTTTATTCTTATACTATGAAAAGTGGAGTCAAGGTTACAATTTACTCAATATAGAGGATATTTATACATATCTAGAGGCTATAACTAAATGTAGTATACTGGGTATATCTATATGTAGTTATACTACTTTGAGTAACTACAACTACTAGTTGGAAATTCTGTAGAAATTTATATAGGAATTTCTATAAGAATTTCCATTGGAAATTCCAGAGACTTGTAATGATTTGTTACATTCTTCTCTTCTTTGTTTAAGTCTACTTATTAGACTTGACACTAAACTCTAGATATTCCTCAAACTAGAAGACAGTATACTAGACTACTTGAAAGGTAATTTCACTCTATTGTTCATTACTCAAGTTGGCAATATTCTCAGAGGATACTCTATAGAGGTGATTGAGGACTTAGAGTTGAGTGTAGAAAAGAACATAGAGTCTCTTGGCAACTATATATATATAGTGATCAATAAAAAGATTAGCTCATTGTTTGGCAGTACTGAGGGTAGCTTGTTGATAGATAAGGCATCCTATCTCATAGTACTTCTTAAGTTCCTGTTGGTATCAGAAGGTCTGAAAATATTGTATTCTTTTAAGATATTATTGGACTTCATTTGGATCTAGATCTCCAGAGATTCATATATTGATAGATAGTAATTTAGTGGAGTTCTATAGTATTCAATTGCTCTAAGGATAACAGTGGTAATCCTGTTCTTAACTTATTCTCAGTATTATTGCTAGGTGCTCATATTGGAGAGAGGTGAGTTATCTATATAGGTTTATGTCAGAATATTTATACTTCTTTTCATCAGAATTATTCAGGAGTAGAGATATGACTGTCTTTTGAAAATTCCATTGGAATTTCTGTTATACTTGGTTTCTGTATCAGATTACTACTTCTTCTGTATTTGATAAAAGATTGTCTTCTTTTTCCCAGGTTGTATTATATTCAGAATATTCTTTCCATTTTAGGAGATAGTACTGAGTGGGCTTGGTAGCTTATCCAAATCAGTGATCCTTATAATCTAAGATGTGATCAACTTCATATTTTAGTTATTGATCAATAATTACTAGATCTGAAGGTGGTACAGTTCTTCTTTCAAAGATGTTTAGAGTATACAGCTAAAATTGAGATATATGAAATACTGGATAGATCCTTTCTAATATTGCTGAAAGATCAAACTTATATATGACAGGCTCATATTTCTCAAGGATCTTGAATAGTCCAATATAGTGTGATAAACCAAAATGTATCATCTGAATTATAACTTAGTCAAATGATGTGAATAATTAGTAACTTAGCTAGATGATATAAACATATAGTATAGTAACTAGCAACTATTGTTGTAGAAAATTATATAAATAGCCAGACTACCAAATAAGATATATCTGTATAGGATCTGCACACCTATGCTAGACCTATATACCTGTGCTAGATCTGTACATCTATGCTAGATCTGTATACCTGTACTGAACTAGCATACTTACCATAAGTAGTAAATCTATAGTTAACCACATAGCAACCAGATAACAACCACAATGTATAAAATACCCCAGAGATAAGAGTGAATAAACCTCAGTCTAAAAAGTCTGAAATTCAAAGCAAAAGACAAGTCTGCCTACTATACTTCAAGAGGAACTCTATAGCTACTACTAGGAGATTGTAAGCTTTACCTTTTCCCACTCTGGTCCACTTTCTGATACAAATAATGAGTCCATTTTTGGTTCACTTGCCAGATAAGCCTGAAGAATCTGAGTTTGTCACCTAAGTTCAAGAAAGAACTTCACCACTATTTTTAAGTTATCTGCATTCTCAGAGAACCCTTAAGGAATCTTACTACAAACTAGTCTCTTGACACAACTTTGCAGTAGAGCCAGTCTAATGATACATATAACTCTATACAAATGAAGCTAGTCTTTGATGCAACTTACTAAGAATCCATACTATCTGAGTAATATTTCCAGAAGAACTCTACTGATTCAGGAAAAATCTATGACATTTGAGTTATCTGAGCTATCTGCACTATTTGAGTTATTAGTTTGTTCCCAGTAAGCCTGATTCAGAGAATCTGCCACCAGTATAATTTCCAGTAAGAAGAATCTATGCTATTCTTCATTCTCAGTGAATCTGTACCAAATCAAGTTATCTGCCAAATTACATACTTTTGGAGATCATCACCCAAGAAAAAAACTGCTAAATTGTCAAATCATCTCACATAAGGAATCCACTCATGCTACACAAGATTGTCATACAGAAATCATATAAGGAGAACTACTAAATTTCTAGACCATCACATATAAGGAGATTATCATACTACACAAGAGATCACTATGCAGAAAATTGCACACTTTTGGAGACTGCCACTCAAGAAGAAAACCATTAAATTACTAGTCTGCCATATATACAAAATCACTACTATACCTAGAGAACCATCTCAATAAGAAAAACACTCACAGATATCTAGCTTTAACTATTATACCACTAAACACTAAGAATATTTTATTGCTTTTAATAAAGTAACTGAGGACTTAAGCCAAACTACACCAATTCTCAATCTTGTAATTTGCCTCCATTGAGCCAGGCACATTATATTTGAGGGCTCAACTGAGAAGATTTCAAAATCAATGTGACTTTTCAGCTCATAAGAACTCACAGTCAAACTGGATATATTTGATACAACATCAATCTCTGCTACTATAGGAGAACTAGTTATCACCAGTATCTGGATAGGAAGAGAAGTAATCATCTCAAGACTTGCCAACTACCCAGTATTGAAAGGATCTCAACCAGAACCAAAAGCCAATATAGCCAGAGATCCCCAAACAGATCAACTAGACAATATAGGTAGCCCTGCTGGTCAACTTAAAGAACTTACACAAGAACTAGAAGATCTCATTACACAAATCTAAGATCTTATAGCCAGATATTCCATACTCATCCCACCAATCTCACCTATTGAACCTTTACCATCAGCTCTTACAGAAGTGGAAGTAGCTCCTATAAGAATACCTAGGCTCATTCCACTTTGTCCAAGATCCAGAACACTATCCTCAAGATACCTAAGCACTCCCATCTCCAGTGACAGTTCAGAAAGCAAAGCAGAGTCAGAATCTGAATCAGAATCTGGACCAGAACCAGATTCAGAAAAAAGTGATAACTAAATGGCCATCTTACTGCTAACTTTTACAGAATATCCAGAGAAAGACCCCAGAGAATTTCTTGATAGAATTGAAGAAATTACAGCCCTAAGAAATCTCTCAGATGAAAAGAAAAATCACCATCTATAAGACCTAGCTCTGAGAATCAGCCAGAGGAATTTTCCATCAAATGGCAAATGACCCACATTTAGAACTGGTGAGACAGATACAAGCAGCAGCATCTTATGAGCTAGAATATGTAGCCATGGTTCACTGACTAATTGAAAAATATGCAGGAAATGAAACCCACCACAAGACTCAAGAATCTATCATGGAAATGAAGATGAATCTTGGAGAATTGCCCAGAGCCTTCTTTACAAAAATTCAGAAGAGAATGCATGCCACTGGGTTCAATGCCACCAATCAGGACATCATAGGTCTAATGATCTTCATGAATGAGATTCCTCTGAATATTGCCCAGCATGTCCACACTCTAGGTATTAGAAGGTCTGAAGAACAAGTTGATGTAGCCCAAGGATTCTTTGATGTCAGACAAGAGACTATCTAGAGTGATCATGATAAGAAGGATGGTAAGGAAGACATCCTGGTCAAAGCCCTACAAGGACTCCTCCAAGGACAAGAGAGATCCAAAGAAAGAAGACCAGTCAAAGAAGAAAAGAAGAACAAAAGTGAAATCCAAGACCTCAGCTCCAAGTTGGATTGATTGATTGGACAGATTGAAAAACTTACCATATGTGAAAATTGAAGTTATCAAGACAACAGAGAATACCCTCCACAAAGAAGCCAAGGTTACCCACCAAGAGATAACAGGAACTATCAGTAAGAAGAAAGAAGATACTCTATCTGAGACAGAGCCCAAGTCCAATGCTTCTACTGTGGACAATTTGGACACTATGCCACTGAATATGACAACAAAAGAAGTGACTGAAGAGACTCAGAACCATCAAACCAAAGGAATGACACTCAGTATAAGAAGACTGAAGCCCATCCTGTTGAAGATTTCGAGGAAGCTAGTAACAGTGAAGACTACAGTGACCTGGACTTGTATCCTACCAAGGTTACCACCTGAAAAACAGTCTACCCAGCAGAGAAGAGGAAGAGACCCATAGGAAGGCCATCCAGGAATATCAGCAGAAGAATTATCCAGAAAGAAGATGAAGAGCATAAAGAAGAACAAGTAGAAATATCTCTCCAGACCCCTTCACTATTTGTCTCTAAGACAAATGAACTGCTACCAGAAGATAAAGAAATGGAACAAGAAGAATAAGAATCTGCTGCCCCAAAGCCTAGGAAGAAGTATATCCCAAAGACCATACCTAGAGATATCTACAATGAAGTCTGGCAGAAGATTCAAGAAGCTAAGATAGAGGTCCCCCTTCTGCAGTTCCTGCAACTAACACCAGCTGGAGTTCAAAACAAATTGCTAAGGACCACCAGGTCTAGCATTGGCCAAGTTTCCATCCCACAGCAAGAGCCAGCCCCCACACTTATCTAGGCTGCAGAGAGATATGTCAGCACCTATTTATATGGAGACATTAGAGGACAAAAGATGAAAATCCTCATAGATATAAGAGTAGCTATCTGTGTTATTGCTAAATAGTTCCTAGATACTCTCTAATGGTCCATTAATAGACCATCCAACCTCAGCATTATAGTAGCAGATGAAGCCTGAACTCAACCTCTTGGAGAAGTACAAAATATTACTATTTCTCTTGGACACATTCAGTTCTCCATCCTGAAAGCTATTGTCACTGAAGCTGTTATCTATAATATGATCCTTGACACCAATTAGATGAAGAAAATGAATATAGTTGTTAATATTGGTCAACAAGTACTCAAGTTTAACTACTGGGGCAAGAAGTATAGAGTTAAGGTGACCAGCTATGAGCAATCAAAAAAGAAAAAGAAGGTCACTATCCAGGAAGAATATGCCAGCAGTGAAGAGTCTACTACAGAGAAAGAAGAAGAATCTGAAGATGGAAATGATTCCAGACTCAATTCCAGGATCAACCTAGTAGATTACAGACCAGAAGACAATATATGGGCCAAGAATACTGTCCCCATTACTATCAGAGCCATTGTAGGAAAAATCAAAGGATGCCCCACCTGCCTCAAGAGACACAAGTGCTCTGAGCACTCTTCCAATATAGGAAAAGTTGTTAAGGTGGGAGGAGTTATTGGAAGATTTGCTGACTGGGTGGTGGGTTGGTTGGGGTCCCCAGGGTGGGTAATGTTACCATCTGGTGGAAGGGATCTGTGAACAGAGTAGTGGGCAGATAGAGATGGTGTTTGACAAGGTAGTCTTTCATTGAGAAGAGGTGGGGGAGAGGGGTGGGGGGAGAGGGCCTCCTAGGGGATTGGATAGAGGTGGGCATTGTATATTAAATAGAGGATAGACAGG